>JAPEBW010001567.1:0-22030 GCA_027405785.1 Ophiocordyceps robertsii | reverse complement strand
CCGGCGTAAAAAGCTCGTTTTTATTAATTAAGAGTCCCGAAAATGCCTTAATTAGCGCGGCTATAGTAAATAAGGCTAAATAGTAATACTAAACTAAGAAACTGCTAAGTATCCTTTAAAGCGGATTTCCGGTTAAGGCCCTTAGGCTAAACTCTATTAGCAGTACGCGGTAGAAATATCCGCTAAGCTTATTATCCTAAGGAAAGAGTAACTTTATTATAGGCTCGATCTAAAGGGTATTTAGCAGGCGGGGAGCCGGATAGTTTTAAGGTCGGCTTATCCTTACTTCTTCTATTTAAAGGATAATTAATCCGTCTAGGTAATACTAAATTTAGTTTACTTAATCGTATAGATTTTATCGTTCTATAGTCTATCCTTTATTAGTATTTTAAAAGCGGATTGCCTTTTAAAAGGTAGTAGTTTTAGCTTAGCTAAGCGGGACTTATTCTACGTCCTATTTAGCTCTATAAGCTATCGCGGTATAGTACCTTAAAAAGGGGTAAAGGAGATTATTAAACCGGTATACTTAGTAGGCCGCGGCCTTTTCCGCTTTTATAGCCTACTTATCTCGGAGTTTTATTATAAGCGTATTAAGGAAAAGGTGCTTATTATTAAGGTTAGACTTAAAGGCTAATAAGAGCTTCTTACTAAAGAAAATATTGTTTAGTATCTAACTTCCTATAAAATAAGTACTTAATCGTGCGATATAGTTACTCTTAGCTTAGTAGATATTTAAGGGATTTCTATTTAAATAGGTAGGAATTACTACTATTTACTACGCCTTATAGCGTAAGGATAGGGGGATAGAGCGCGGATTAATTACCGCTAGTCGGGGCTAGTACTATAGACTAATTACCGCTAATCGGGGCCGGTACTACGGACTAATTACCGCTAGTTAGGCTAGTATAATAAACTAATTACCGTATATAAACATATATAGGGGTTTAGAAATAGTAAAAAGCTTATCTATTTCTTAAAGGCATAGCTAGCTACTTTATACTTAGTTCTTTAAGCTAATTTTAAGGATCTTTAACTATATTATCCGTAGTATATAAAGTAAACCGTAGATATCCTTATAAAATCGCTTAATAAACTAAGTATAAGCCTAGTTAAAAACACTATAGACTATAGTTAAGGAAATCCTTTAGATATCCTTAAATATCCCTTAAAAATCGCGGTAAGGTTTATCCTATATTTTCCGGGGTGCTTCTATAGTTAAAAACGGGTCGAACTATAATAAGGATATCCCGTAGAAATCCCTAGAAATCCCTTAAAGATACTAGTAGAATCCGCTTAATAGTTTCTATAGTATCTCTTATAGTTAAATACGTCGTAAACTATAGTTAAGTAGGCTCCTAACTATCCGTAGTTATATCTTAGAAACCTTAGCGGGGTCCGACCGGTAATATTTATTATATCCCCTTAGGCGAGCCTTTATAGTGCGTGCTTTAAGCGTTCCCGTTGCGGGGTTCTATAGGGCTTCCTTAAAAGTAGAGTAAGGAGTTTAAGCGTGGCTGTTTAGATTCCGTAACAACTACTACTACTACTACTACTACTATTAGTAATAGCGTGTTTACTACTATATTAAGGAATAAATATAATATTCCCCTTTTAGTTAAGCTTAAAGAAAAAAAAGACTTAAATAGCTTTTAATTACTATTTTAAATTAAAGTTTATAAAACACGAAAAAGAGTTAATAGTATTAATAGGTTAAAGCTGCTTTTAAAATTCGAGGAAACTTTATTTTAGTAGTAATTTAATAAGACTATTTATAACTAATAAATTTAAAGGCATTAAATTAATAATAAATATATTTTAAAACAATTACTACTTAGCTTAGTAGTTTTAGATTATTATATACTTTAAGGCCGTTTTAATCTTAAACATTTTTAAAGTAATAAAACGCATAGTCTATTTATAATTATAGAAAATCGTAAGGATTTAAATATCTAGTTAAAGAGAAATACTAAAAAAAGCGTAAAAGTAAGATATGTTCTTTTACTATATTAAAAGTCTACTTTTATAAATTAATTAATAATAGTATACTGCTTTTTAGCAAACTAAGTAAAAGATTTATTAAAAAGGCTTATAATATAGCTTAAACTAGATTTTCTAGTCTTTAATTAGTTTATAAAAGCAATATCTATATAAGTTAGTAATTGTAAGTTTTTAGTATAAAAAGGTTTAGCATTAAAATAGCAAAAAGAACAAAAGTAAGAAATAAAAAACTTTGCTAACTATATATATTACTATAAAGGACTTTTTATAAATTCTATAAGAATATATAAGGCTTTAAAGATATTCGGTTTAATAAAAAGAGCTAAATAATTAATAGACTTAATAAAAAACTAATAGTAATATACTTTTTTCTAAAAGCATTTATTAAATTCTAATTTAAAGTCTTTAAAATAAAAAAAAGAACTTTTTAAAATAAAAAGGTTTAAGTTATAAGCGTAATATATTTTATTAAAACAAGTAAATTAGCTAATATATAGCTTTTAAAGCAATTAGTTTTAAATAATACGTAATCTTAAGAAGAAAGTAAGGGCACTATTATTAATAAGAAAATACGTTTTTAGTAAACAGGTAAAACCTTAGTACTAGCTTGTATTAATAGCATTTAAATATCTTACTAAATAATAAAATATACTTTAGCTAATATATAATATAAGCAATATTTTTCTAGAATTTAACAGCTTTTTATACGCTATTATTATTATTATTATTATTATTAAGCTTACGCTAAAAACCTAATTTAAGTTTCTAAAAATTAGATATTTTTAAATAAAAGGGAAAATCTAAAGCGCTTAAGGTAAAACCTCCTTTTATTTATATTTAGTCCGCCTTATATAAAGTCTTATAATATTATATTAAGAAAAAAGGAACGCTTTCCGCTATAAGTATATCTTACTTACTAAGCCGTTTAACGCGGCTTAAATAAGCCGGGGCCGCTTTTAACTTAAGCGGCCTGCGGCTTAAAGCACTTTACCTTAAGCTTAAAGTATAAGTAGTAGTCTGCTTTTTATTTTCCCTTCGCCGCTTTTTTTAAACGCGGGGTTAAGAAAGTAATAAAGCTTTAGCTTACTCCTTACTTATAGGTAGCGCGGCTAAAAACTATTATAAGAGTAAGGCCGCTATAAGCCCCGCTAATAAGAATTCGGCGCTTTATAGTGCGCGTATATTCTTAATTAGGCTTATTATTAAATTGCGCCGCTTAGTTCTTAATCTTTTATGCGTTTATAAAAAAAAGGCCTTTTGCTTTTTTTATATATATATACGCTTTTTTCTTTTCTTTATTAAAGATATACTTACTTACCTCTTAAGCTTATTATATAATTACCGCTTTATCTTTAATATACCCTTACCGCTTAATTACTACTATATTATTATTATTACTACTAGTATACTTAAGAAGAAGGTTATATTTTTTACTTTTAATATAGGTTTACTCTTTAAGTTATTAAAGAAAGATACTAAGGATAAAAAGGCTTAAGCCCGCCGCGGTACTAAAGATAAGATCCCTTACTATATATATATAAGGCGTTTAATAAGTAATAATATATTTATAGTTTTTTAAAGCTATTAAAACTAAGCCTATTACCGAATTTAAATAGCTATACTTAAACTCCTTACTTTACTTTTAAGGAGCTTAACAGAACCTAATAATAAGAACGCTTAAAGCACGTATTATAAAGGTTTGCTTAAGGAGATATAACAAATATTATTAATCGGACCGTATTAAAGTTTTTAAGATATAACTATAAAGGGTTAAGAGCTTATTTAACTATAGTTTATAATGTTTTTAACTATAAAAAACACGATAAAACTATTTAGCGGATTTTACTAGTATTTTTAAAGGATATTTAAGGATTTTTATAAGATATCTTAACTATAGTTCGGCTTATTTTTAACTATAAAAAAACCTTTAAAGTTATAGGATAAATTTTACCGCGATTTTAAAAGAATATTTAAAGATATTTAAGGGATTTCCTTAATTAAAGTTTATAGTATTTTTAATTAAGCTTATATTTACTTTATTTAGTAATTTTATAAGGACATTTATAGTTTATTTATATATTAATAATAGATAGTAAGATAATATAATTAAAGATCCTTAAAATTAGCTTAAAGAACTAAGTTAAGTATAAAGTAGCTAGCTATACTTTAAAGAAAAGATAAGCTTTTTACTATTTTTAAACCTTTATATATATTTATATATCGTAATTAGTTTATTATACTAGCTTAACGAATAGTAATTAGTTTATAGTACTAGCTTAAATTAGTAGTAATTAGTTTTTAATACTAGCATTAATTAGTAATAATAAGTCCGTAGTACTAGCTTTAACTAGCAGTAATTAATCCGCGTTTTATCCCTTTATCTTTATACTATAAAGCGTAGTAAATAGTTATAATTAATATAAATTTAAACGGAAATCCTTTAAATATTAACTAAGCTAAGAGTAACTATATTTCATAATTAAGTACTTATCTTATAAAAGGTTAACTACTAAACAATATTTTCTTTAGTAAGAAGTTCTTATTAGCTTTTAAGTTTAACCTTAATAATAAGCACTTTTTCCTTAATATACTTATAATAAAACTTAAAGATAAGTAGGCCGTAAAAGCGGAAAAGGCCGCGGCTTATTAAGTATACCGGTTTAATAATCTCTTTTAACCTTTTTTAAAGTATTATACTATAATAGCTTATAAATCTAAATAAGACGTAAAATAAGTCTTACTTAGCTAAGCTAAGACTATTGCCTTTTAAAAGGCAATTTGCTTTTAAAATACTAATAAAAAATCAATTATAAAATAATAAAACCTATATAACTAAGTAAACTAAATTAAGTATTACTTAAATATATTAATTATCTTTTAAATAAAAAAAGTAAGAATAAGCTAACTTTAAAACCTTTTAGCCTATTGCTTGCTAAATACCTTTCGGATTAACTTTATAATAAAGCTACTTTTTTCTTAAGGCGATAATCTTAGCGGATACTTTTACTATATATTGCTAATAAAGTTTAGTTTATAGGCCTTAACTAAAAATCCGCCTTAAAGGATACTTAGTAGTTTTTTAGTTTAGTATTACTATTTAACCTTATTTACTATAGCCGCGCTAATTAAGGTATTTTTAAGACTCTTAATTAATAAAAAAGAGGTTTTTATGCTTAAGGCCTTATAGTATACTAAATTTTAAGATATAAATAAAATAAAAAGTTAAGCGCTTAATAAAGGTATTAAAACTAAAACCTTAATAATAAGTAATAAAAATATAATAAGTAATACCTTTAATAAGCTAAACTTATTTATACTTAGTGCGTAGATATTAAAATTAAGCATAGCTTTAAGCTTTTTAATAAGAATAATAGTAATATTAAACGAATAATTCCTTAGTCTTTTTTAAGTATTAAGCAAAAAAACGCTTATTAAGCCTTAAGAAAAACCTAAACTATAAGCTAAGGATATAAAGAGATTTTACTTATTAAGACCGCTAAAAGTATCTTTTAATAAAGTTTAAGAAGATAATAAAGCTAGTATATTTTAAAGAGTAAACTATTTTATTAACTTTATTTACTAAAATGCTAATAAGATTAAGGCCTAAATAGATAAAATAGCTATTTAATTACCCTCCTTTCTTAAAGGAAATACGGCGAAAAAGTATTTTAAAGACCCTTTAAAACTATAATAAAAAAAGCTTAGCGAGCTTAGTACTAAACTAAGCTAATAAATCTCCGCCTTATAAAAACGGTTTAAAATCCGCTAAAGAATAGCGATATAAGCACTTAATAAAGAGCACTTTACTATTAAAGATATAGTAATAAGGTCTAACTTTAAGTCTTAAATATCGCGCTTATAATATAAAGCTAAGGCTATATTTTATTAAGGAAACTACTTAATTATTATAATCTATTAAAAGCTAGATAAATATTTAAAAATTTCTTATAATATTTTATAAGAAACGGTAATATTAATAAATAGATTAATAGAAATAAGGAAATTCTTTCTTAGCTATAAGTTAAATATATTTAAAGATCTTAAAAGTACTTATTAGCGTGAAAAAAATAGGTTTACCTTATAAAAAAGCGAGAACTAACTAGCTATACTTTATATATACTTAAAGGATAGTCCGGGACGCCTTAGCTCTTAATTAAAGGCTTATTAAGACCGCGGGTTATATTTTTAAACTGCTTAATAAAGGGCAATATACTATAAGCTTTATAGCGCTTACTAAGTTAAACGAAAAGCCTATCTAAATAGCTAAGAATATAAGCTAAGGTTCTTTAGCTAAAAAAAAAAAGAACCTTTAAGATTATATACTTATTAATATTAACGCTAAACTAAGTATACTTTATAATTAAAAAAGAAATTATAGTAAGAACTAATAATTATTTTAAAGACGAAAAGTATAATATAAAAAGAGCTTAAATAGATACTAATAAAAGCTTAAAGGAAACCGCAATCTATATTATAATAAACTTAGTTTAAGAGGCTAGTAAAGGATATAGATTTTTTAATAAACTATTCCCTATAAAGAATAAGCTTTACTAATATATATTAAAGATTAATACCCCGTTACCCTTAACTAAGACGTTATTATATAAAGACGTAGCTAAATATAGTAAGTAGTTATTTAAAAGCTATAAAGCGTTTAAATAGTTAAGGCTTTTTTTAACGTTTAACTATTAATTCTTAATAAGCTATTATAATTTACTTATATATAATTACTTATTTATAAAAAAGAAGGGCCTAAGATAAGCATTGAAGCCTATATAGATATTAAGGTAAAGTAAAGCCTTATTTAAGCTAACTTAATAAAAACCTTTTAAGATAAAACTATAAACTCCTTTTAACGAATTCTTATTTAAGAAGTAAAAAGAACGGCTATTATTAAATAAGTAGAATTTACTATATATATACTAAGAAGGTTAAATAGTAGCTTAATAGTTATAAAAGTAAAGATCGGCGCTTTAATAGTAAAACGCTTCGCGGCTAATATCTTACTTAGCTAGGATTTTTTAATTTCTTACTAAAAGAACTTTATTAACTTTATATTAGTCTTATAAATTAAGGCTTATAAAAGGATTAAAGCTAAAGTTAAGATAATTAAGCTAAGATTAATAATACGTAAATAAGTAATTTACTTAGTTACTATAATAATTTTAGCTAGTTTTAGCTACGCCTTACTTAAATAAGTCTAGGCGCCGTTATTAAGATATAATATAATATTTTTCTTTAATATCCTTAAGCTAACTTAAACAATAATATAAGATAATAAAAGCTTTATAATAATAAACTCTTTTAAGGAACTATTAGTACTTTATTAAAGTTAAAAGGTAAGGATAATTATAAACTTTAATAAGCAGTTCCGGCTATATAAGGAGGTTAATACTACTACTCCCTTAGCGAAAGTCTTTATAAAAAACCTAAATAAAATAAACTTTATTAAGGACTTCTTATAAAAAGATGTTATAATAAACTATACGCTTAAAATTAGCTAAACTAAGGACTTACTAAAACTTACTATTAATAAAGGCGTTTAAATCTATACTAAGGACCTAAAATACGTATTAAAGGTTTAAGATATTTTTTAATCGTTTCCCCGCATTTAAAAAAATAAAAGAGTAGTATATATAGATAAATCCGAATATATACGTATTCTTTTAATAAAAGAATAGTAATACTAATAAGTCTTATTAAGATTATATCTATTAAGCAATAAGAATAAAAAGGGAATAAATATAATATTCGGCTAGCTAACTAAATAAAAATAATAAAAACAAGTTTATAAGCTAACTTTATTTATAGCGTTAGTATTTATAGTATAAAATATAATAAATAAAAAGAAAAAGGGATAAGTAGTTATAAACTTATAAGGGATTAACGCTATTACTACTTTAAACGCTTACTTAATACCGCTTAAAAGTAATATATTTAAACGCCTTTTAAGAAAAAGGTTTATTAATAGAATAAACATATAATTGTTTTTTTATTAGTTTTTAGTTTATTAAGACTACTAAAAAAAGTTTATAGTTATAAACTATCGCAAGCTAAAACGATTACTAATAATACTTTTAGGCTTTAAGAACTCTTTAATTTACGTTTTAAGGTTTATTAATAACGTCCTTTATAGATATTAAAAATAGATAGCGGCTTATATTAATAATATTATTATTTACTTTAATATAGCCGAAGAATACCTTTAATACTTAAAAGTACTATTCCGCGCTTTTTACGACTATAATATTACCTTATTTAAACTAAAGTCCTTCTTAGCGTACTTAATTATATCGCTCCTTAGATTTAAAGTAAACGCTATTAGCTTAATAAATTTAGATAAACGCCTATAAGCCTTAAAGAATATTGCGTTTTTAAAGAACCTTTAATAGCTTAAGAAATAAATCGGCTTTGTTAAGTAGCTACGCTATATAGTTTTATATTTCGCTAAGGAAGTTAATGTTTTATAAAGATAAAAAACGGAGCTACTTTAAGTAAAATAAGAAAAAGGAGTCCCCTTAAAGGGCTAAGAACGGGCATAATATGCTATAAAAGCCGCTATTTAGCTTCCTTAAAAAGAAAAAAAGGCCTTTGCGAATTTTACTAAAAACCTTACTAAGCCTTAAATGATTTACTACTTAAACCCTACTTAATAACTATTTATTTAGGTTAATATATCTTAAGAATATAAAGTAGTAGCTATAGTTTTTTACTTAAAAGAAGGTATAAAATAAAATAAAAAGACGCTATTAGCCCGGACTAAAGTCTAGCTTATTATTTACTTAAGCCGCGCCCTTAAAGGCGGAAAGCTTTAATACTAGTTTATAAAGCTTTAAGTAGCTAGTTTAATATAAGCAGTTTATAAGTTAATACTATAAAACTATTTATAAGAACGCTATAAGTAGTTATCTTTATTAACTATATAAGTACTTATAAAATCATATACTAAAAATCCTAATTCTTTATTAATATAAAATTTAATAATAAGCTAGTCCTTACTTTTTAATACTTAAGCTAATTCTAGCTTATAGTATGCTATATTTTAAGTATTAAAAACGTTATATTAAACGTTTTTTTACGTTTACTATACTAAGATAATAAGCTAGTATCTTTAAACGAAAAAAGGGAATTAAAACGTATTTAAGAAAACGAAATAATAAACTATATATTTTTTTACGCGAAAGTATTAATTAAATTATCGCTCTGCTAAAAGAATAATTAACGGATATATAAAGGATATATAATAAGTAAAGATTATTATATAGCTTAGTAATAAAGATAGTATCCTTAAACTTCTATTTCTTTAATCGTAAAGGTTACTATACTTTATAGAGAACAATAAACGCTAAAAACTATATATTCTTAAGACTTATACTAAGAAGATTGTAAAAGATACTTTTACTAAATATTTATATACTAGCCGCACTTATATATAATAAGATCTATTAAAAAGCTTCTTAATCTTATAGCTTTATAAATATATAAATAAAGTTATAAATAGCTATAACGCTTATTATTATAACTAAACCGATTAAAGTAAAACGCTAAAGTAGCTTATCTTAATTTAAAGCCCGCCGGTTTTATACTTTATAATAATAATAAACTTTATTTTTAACCTTTTAGTAGTTTAATCTAAATAATCCTTATAAAAAGATCTTATAAAAAACCTTTTTAATACCTTATTAACTATAACTAATAAATTCTTAAAGATATATCTTCTTATTTTAAGTAATAATTAAAATTTATAGCGGAAAACTAAGTATAAGTATTATATACTAAGCTACTACGCGCTAATTCAAGGATTTTAAAAAGAATAATCTTTAACTAAGATATTAAGTTTACCTTAACATTTTAGTAGACTTTATAGTAAGCTTTGAAATTAAAGCTTTTTATATTTACCGCTTAGTACTTTCAAACTAATAGCTTATTAAAAAGGCGAAACTAAACTATAAAAATCACGCTATTAATTTTTAGTACTAATTCCCTAAACCTACGCTAAACTAATATATTAATTGCTTATTAGTTTAGCTTTAATAATTCTTTCTCCTTAATAATTTATATAGCGTTTAATAAGCTTATTATAAAAATAAAAATAAATAATAGCTTTTAGATTCTTTATAACTACTTATACTTATAAAACTAAGAAGTTTTATAAAAAAAAGCTAAGTTAGCTATCGCTTATACTTAAGCCGCTATAAAGGATAAATATTATAAGAAATACTACTTGTTAAAATTTAAGCTTAGTGATTAAGTTTAGCTATAGCTTAGTAAGGGTAATTATATTATAAATAATAAACTAGCAAAACTTTAAAAAAAACATACTAAGCTATTTAAAGTTACTGCTAAAGTAAGATAGTATTATAAAATTTAAATAGCTATGCTTAAACTCCTTACTTTACTTTTAAGGAGCTTTATAAAACCCTGCGATAAGAACGCTTAAAGCACGTATTATAAAGGCTTGCTTAAAGAGATATAATAGATATTATTAGTTAAACCCCGCTTAAGTTTTAAAGATATAACTATAAAGGCTTAAGAGCTTATTTAATTATAGTTTATAATATTTCTAACTATAAAAGATATTATAAAAACTATTAAGCGGATTCTGCCGGTATGTTTTAAGGATATTTAAGGATTTTTATAAGATATCCTAACTATAGTTCGACCTGTTTTTAACTATAAAAGCACTTTAAAAAATATAAGATAGACTTTACTATAATTTTTTAAGGATATTTAAGGATATTTAAGGGATTTCCTTAACTATAGTTTATAATATTTTTAACTAGGCTTATACTTAGTTTATTAAGTAATTCTATAAAGATATTTATAGTTTATCTATATATTAATAATAAAGAAAAAGATAGTATAGTTAAAAATCTTAAAAATTAGCTTAAAAAACTAAGTACAAAGTAACTAGCTATACCTTAAAGAAAAGATAGGCTTTTTACTATTTTTAAACCTTTATATATATTTATATATAGTAATTAGTTTCTTATACCGGCTTAACTAGTAGTAATTAGTTATAGTACTAGCCTTTATTAGCGGTAATTAATTTAAAATACTAGCTTAACTAGTAGTAATTAGTCCGCGCTTTATCTTTTTATTTTTATACTATAAAGCGTAGTAAATAATAGCAATTCTTACTTATTTAAACGGAAATCCCTTAAATATCTACTAAGCTAAAAGCGATTATATCATACGATTAAGTACTTATCTTATAAAAAGTTCGATACTAAACAATATTTTCTTTAATAAGAAGCTCTTATTAGCTTTTAAGTCTAACTTTAACAATAAGTACTTTTTACTTAATATGCTTATAATAAAACTTTAAGATAAGTAAGCCGTAAAAGTAAAAAAGGCCGCGGCCTATTAAGTATATTAGTTTAATAATATAAAGGTCTTTAACTTATAAAGTTATAAGGACTTAAGCTATATCTTAAGCCTTATTATATATAAAAGGCTAAGTTTATATATATAAATATAAACCCGCTGTATATAAGCAGGCTTTTTATAGCTTATTATTATAATACTATAAATAGTACTTATATACTAGCCTTTACTTACTTTATAATAATATAAGCTATTAATTATAAACTCGTTTAATAGTATAATAGTAAGAGCTTTACTTTAAGCGGAGCAGGACGACGCTATTATTACGGAATCTAAACGGCTACGCCCGGACTCCTTACTTTACTCTTAAGGAAGCCCTATAAAACCCCGCGATAAGAACGCCCGGAGTACGTACTATAAAAGCTCGCTTAAGGAGATATAACGAATATTACTAGTTAGACCCCGCTAAGGTCTTTAAGATAATACTACAAAGGGTTAAGAGCCTACTTAATTATAGTTTATAATATCTTTAACTATAAGAGATACTATAAAAACTATTAAGCGGATTCCGCCGGTATCTTTAAGGGATTTTTAAGGATTTCCGCGGGATATCTTAATTATAGTTTAACCCGTTTTTAACTATAAAAATACCCTAAAAGATATAAAATAAACCTTACCGCGATTTTTAAGGGATATTTAAGGATATTTAAGGGATTTCCCCGATTATAGTTTATAGTGTTTTTAACCGGGCTTATACTTAGTTTATTAAGCGATTTTATAAAGATATCTACGATTTATTTACGCACGATAAATAATATAGTTAAAGATCCTTAAAATTAGCTTAAAGAACTAAGTATAAAGTAGCTAGCTATGCCTTTAAGAATAAATAAGCTTTTTACTATTTTAAACTTTTATATATATTTATATATAGTAATTAGTTTATTATACCGGCTTAATTAATAGTAATTAGTCTATAATACTAGCCTTAACTAGCGGTAATTAGTTTATAGTACTAGCCTTAACTAGCGGTAATTAGTCCGCGCTTTATCCCCTTATCTTTATACTATAAAGCATAGTAAATAGTAGTAATTCCTACTTATTTAAATAGAAATCCTTTAAATATCTACTAAGCTAAAAGCGACTATATCGCACGATTAAGTACTTATCTTATAAGAAGTTAGATACTAAACGATATTTTCTTTAGTAAGAAGCTCTTATTAGCCTTTAAGTCTAACTTTAATAATAAGCACCTCTTCCTTAACGCGCTTATAATAAAACTCCGAGATAAGTAAGCCGTAAAAGCGGAAAAGGCCGCGGCCTACTAAGTATACCGGTTTAATAATCTCCTTTACCCTTTTTTAAGGTACTATACTACGATAGCCTATAAAGCTAAATAAAACGTAGAATAAGTCCCGCTTAGCTAAGCTAAAACTACTACCTTTTAAAAGGTAATTTACTTTTAAAATACTAATAAAAAATAGATTATATAACGATAAAACCTATACGATTAAGTAAACTAAATTTAGTATTACTTAGATAGATTAATTATCCTTTAAATAAAAGAAGTAAGGATAAGCTAACTTTAAAACTATTTAGCTCCCCGCCCGCTAAATACCCTTTAAATTAAGCTTATAATAAAGTTACTTTTTTCTTAAGACGATAAGCTTAGCGGATATTTCTACTATATACTACTAATAGAGTTTAGCTTAAGGGCCTTAACTAAAAATCCGCTTTAAAGGATACTTAGTAGTTTCTTAGTTTAGTATTACTATTTAGCTTTATTTACTATAGCCGCGCTAACTAAGGCATTTTTAAGACTCTTAATTAATAAAAACAAGCCTTTTATACTAAGGGCCTTATAATATACTAGATTCCGGGATATATATAAAACGGAAGGTTAAGCGCTTAGCGAGAGTATTAAAACTAAGACCTTAATAATAAGCGATAAGGATATAGTAAGCGATACCCTTAATAGGCTAAACTTATTTATATTAAGTATATAGATATTAAGACTAAGTATAGCCTTAAACCCCTTAATAAAAATAGTAGTAATATTAAACAAATAATTCCTTAGTCTCCTTTAAGCATTAAGAAAAGAAAACGCGATTATTAAGCTTTAAAAAAAACCTTAATTATAAGCTAAGAATATAAGGAGATTTAACTTATTAAGACCTTTAAAAGTATCTTTTAATAAAGTTTAAGAAGATAATAAGGCTAGTACGTTTTAAGAAGTAGACTATTTTATCGACTTTATCCGCTAAAACGCTAGTAAAGGCGAGGCTTATAAAAACAAATTAGCTATTTAATTACCCTCCTTCCTTTAAAGTAATACGGCGGAATAGTATTTTAAGGACCTTTTAAAACTATAATAAGAAGGACTTAGTAAGCCCGGCGTTAAACTAAGCTAATAAATATCCGCCTTATAAAAATAGTTTAAAATCCGCTTAAATATAGCGATATAAGCACTTAATAAAAAGCACTTTACTATTAAAAATATAGTAGTAAGATCCGACTTTAAGTCTTAAATATCGCGCTTATAATATAAAGCTAAGGCCGCGCTTTACTAGCTAGACTACTTAATTATAATAATTTACTAAAAGCTAAACGTTTACTTATAAGAATCCTTATAATATTTAGTAAGAAATAAGGATATTAATAAATAGATTAATAAATACGAGGAAATTCTTTCTTAGCTATAAGTTAAATATACTTAAGGATTTTAAAAGTACTTACTAGCGCGAAAAAAATAAGTTTAACCTATAAAAAGGCGAGGGCTAACTAGCCGTACCTTATACGCACTTAAAGAATAGTTCGGGACGCCTTAGCTATCTATTAAGGGCTTATTAAGACTAAAGGTTATGTTTTTAGACCGCTTAGTAAAGGCGGATATACTACGGGCCTTATAGCGCTCGCTAAGTTAAGGGAGAAACCCGCTTAAATAGCTAAGAATATAAGCTAAGGTCCCCCGGCCTAAGAGAGAAAGAACCTTTAAGACTATATACTTACTAACGCTAAAGCTAAAGCGGGCATACCCCGCGATTAAGGAAGGAACTATAGTAAGGACTAACGACTATTTAAGGGATAAAGAGTATAATATAAAAAGAGCTTAGTTAAATACTAATAAAAGCTTTAAAAAAACCGTAATCTATACTATAGCAGACTTAATATAAGAGGCCGATAAAGTATACGGATTTTATAGTAAAGTATTCCTTTTATTAAAAATAAGCTTTATTAATACGTTAAAAATAAATACCCCGTTAACCTTAACTAAGACGTTGCTATATAAAGATATAGCTTAGTATAGTAAGTAGTTATTTTAAAGCTATAAAGCGTTTAAATAGTTAAAGCTTCCTTTAATATTTAGCTATTAAACTTTAATAAGCTATTATAATTTACTTACGCACGCTTACTAGTTTATAAAAAAGAAAGGCCTAAGATAAGCATTAAAGCCTATATAGATACTAAGGTAGACTAAAGCTTTATTTAAGCTAACTTAATAAAGACCTTTTAAGATATAACTATAAACTCCTCTTAATAAATTCTTATTTAAGGAGTAAGAAAGACGGCTACTATTAAATAAGTAGAATTTACCGCGTATATACTAAGAAGGCTAGATAGTAGCCTCGCGGTTATAAGGGTAAGGATCCGCGCTTAAATAGTAAAACGCTTAGCGGTTAATATATTACTTAGCTAAGACTTTTTAGTTCCTTATTAAAAGGACCTTATTAACTTTATATCGGTTTTATAGATTAAGGCTTATAAAGGGATTAAAGCTAAAGTTAAGATAGTTTAGCTAAGACTAGCGATATATAAATAAGTAATCTACTTAGTTATTACGACGATTTAAGCTAGTTTTAGCTACGCTTTACCCGTATAAGTCCGGGCGCCGCTATTAAGATATAATATAATATTTTTCCTTAATAACCTTAAGCTCGCTTAAATAATAATATAAGACTATAAAAGCTTTATAGCGATAAACTATTTTAAGGAACTACTAATACTCCGCTAAAGCTAAAAGGTAAGGATAATTACAGACCTTAATAAGCAGTTTTAGCTATATAAAAAGGTCGATACTACTACTCCCTTAGCGGAAACCTTTATAGAAAATCCGAATAAAATAAACCCCGCTAAAGACTTTTTATAAAAGGATCTTATAGTAAACTATAAACTTAAAATCGGCCGAACTAAAGACTTACTTAAACTTACTACTAATAAGGGCTTTTAGATCTACGCTAAAGACTTAAAATATATATTAAAAGTCTACGATATCCTTTAATCGTTTCCCCGCCTTAAAAGGGATAAGGGAGTAGTATATATAAACAAATCCGAATATATATATATTCTTTTAATAAAAGGATAGCAATATTAATAAGTCGTATTAAGATTATACTTATTAAGCGATAAAGATAAAAAGGTAGTAAATACGATATTTAGCTAGCTAACCGTATAAGGCCGATTAAAACGAGTTTATAGGCTAACCCTGTTTATAGCGTTAGTATTTATAATATAAAAAACGGTAAACGAAAAGAAAAAGGGATAAGTAGTTATAAACTTATAGGGGATTAACGCTATTACTACCTTAAACGCTTATATAATACCCCTTTAAAGCGATATAATTAAACGCCTTTAAGGAAAAAAGTTTATTAGTGCGGTAAACGCACGATCGTTTTTTTACTAGTTTTTAGTTTACTAAGACTACTAAGAAAGGTTTATAGTTATAAGCTATCGTAGGCTAAAAAGATTACTAGTAATACTTATAGGTTTTAAGAACTCCTTAGCATACGTTTAAAGGTTTATTAATAATATTCTTTATAGATACTAAGAATATATAGCGGCCTATATTAACGATATTATTATTTACTCCTATATAGCTAAAAAATACTTTTAATATTTTAAGGCTATATTCCGCGCCTTTTATAACTATAATATTACCTTATTTAGACTAAAGTCCTTTTTAGCGTACTTATTTATATAGCTCCTTAGATTTAAGGTAAACGCTATTAGCTTAATAAATATAGATAAATACGTATAAGCTTTAAGGGATATTGCGTTCTTAAAGAACTTTTAATAGCTTAAGAAATAGATTAGCCTTATCGGGTAGCTACGCTATATAATCCCGTATTTCGCTAAGGAAATTAATATCTTATAAAAACGAAAGACGGAGCTACTTTAAGTAGGATAAGAAGAAGGATTCCCCTTAAAGGGCTAAAGACGGGCTTAATACGCCGTAAAAGCCGCTTATTAGCTTACTTTAAAAGAAGAAAAGGCCTTCGCAATTTTAACTAAAAAGCTTACTAAGCCTTAAACGATTTACTACTTTAACCCCGCTTAATAATTATTTATTTAAATCGATATATCTTAAGAATATAAAGTAGCGGCTATAGCTTTTTACTTAAAAAAAGGTATAAAATAAGATAAAAAGACGCTATTAGCTTAAACTAAAGTCTAGCTTATCGTTTACTTAAGCCGCGCTTTTTAAGGCGGAGAACTTTAATACTAGCTTAAAGAACTTAAAGTAGCCGGTTTAATATAAGTAGTATATAAGTTACGTACTATAGTACTATCTATAAAAACGCTATAAGTAATCGTCTTTACTAACTATATAAGCACTTATAGAATTATATATTAGAAATCCTTATTTTTTACTAATATAAAATCTAATAATAAGCTAGTCCTTATATCTTAATACTTATTACGGGCTATACTATAAAAAGAGCTATAGTTATACTATAGTAAACGACTTAAAGTTAGGCTAATATATAGCTAAAGTCGTATAAGACTTTACTTAAACTCGGCTTAAGTTCGACTTAAACTTAACTTAAGTATAGGCTACTTAAGCGACCTTTATAAAGTACGAAGCTATATAGCTTAAATAGAGATTTCCCCTTTCCCTCTTTAGCTTTAAATAAACAATTATTTAGCTACGTGCCGCTAAACTAAGTATATATAGGCCCTTAATATATTTAAAGCTTCTTTTAAACGAGGTTATATAACTTAAGAAAAGACTTACTAACTATAATATAGCGTAAGTAAGAAGCCTACTTAGTATAAGGGGGCTATACTTATAAGGCTTAAGAGGGAGGGCTAAGAAAGGCCGATATCTAAACGAGGGTCGAATAAGCGATCCTCTCGCTATAAGTAAGGGCTATTAAAATAAGCTACTAAGTTTAAGTAAGCTAGCAGTAAATTTAATAGCTAATAAGCTAATTTAAAGCCTTAATATTAAAGCTAAAAGAGATAGTAAGGACGTATATATAAAGAGGGGCCGGCTTACTAATCGGTAGTTTAATACTACCTTATAATATAATAGCAAGGGCTATAATACCTATAATAAAAAAAGAAGTAACGAAAAAGAAAGACTAGCGGAAGCTACTCTTAGCGCTAAGAAAATTAAATAGCTAGTAGCGCTACTTTACGCCTTAAGTACGATATATATAAGAAAAGTATAAAATTAACTAAGACTTCTTCTTAAGCTTAAAGGAGGTTTTTTACTTAATTTATAACTACTTAAATATAAAGCTATAGTAAACTATAGCGACTTATTATAGCACTAGCGCGGATTAAGGTTACGATTAATAAGAATTCTTTAAGTACCTTAATTCGATTTACCTTAATATCGATATTTAATCGCGGGCGGCGGCGGCTATCCGCACGATTAAATAAGGAGAGAACTAAACGTTCGCGGCGTTCCTCCTTAAGTTTAAGTAAAAGCTCTTTAAGGCGGGAAGGGGGTTATAGCTATACAATATATAGATCGTATTCTTAAAGGGCGCCTTAGGCCTTTGCCTTAAGGAGGTACTCGCGATAATTAACCTCTTAACCTTAAGCTTCTTAGCGTATATTAATCGGGTAGCGTAAATCGCGGTAAAGCTAAAAAAGGTTTAGTAAACTAAGTAGCCGTTTTAAGGCCGGAAAAAGGCAATAAGGGGGGTAACTTAAGACCGAAAAGACTTAAAGGGTAATACTTTAATAAGTAAAATTAACGCTATAACTTAGCTAAGAGGAGGATAAAGCCGGCTTAATATATAAAGGTATTTTGCTTATAGGGTAATAAGGCATATCGCCTGCTTTTATAAAAAGAAGAAAGAAAGAACCTTATAAGTAGCTATAGCTATAACTAAGGAGGTAACTAAAGTAAATTCCGATTTAAAAAAAGAGGAACCTTAGTATAAAGTTAAGCGCTAAAGGAGAAAAAGAAATAGTAAATAGCTTAAAGGTTAATAAGGAAGTACTTTATACTAGACTTAATACTGCTTAAGGTTAGTATTAATAAGAAAAAGGGGCTTAACACACTTATAGATATAAGTTATAATTGCTATACCGTAATAAGCGAGGGGGTAGCGATAAGGCTATAAATGCCCTTCGCGGATAGGATAAAGAGGCTACTATAACCTTTCTTAAAAAACGTATTAACGCTTTAAATAAAAAGTATTATAGCGTTTAAGATAAAGATTAATAAGCACTTAAATAGATATTCGCTTATATAGTACTAAAGTTAAGCTACGATATATTTTTAAGGAAACTATAGATAAAGAAGAATAAGGTAGTTTATAATACTAAAGGGGATTAAATCCGGTATAGAAAAGTAAGGATTTAAATCGGCCTTTAAAGATTAAAGGAAGCCGCGAAGATCGCGAATATTTAAGAGGCGAAGCTAATAAGCGCCTTTATCTTCGCGGCGGAGTGCTAATAAAAAAGAGCTTAAAAGGATAACTAAGGGCGATAATAAGCGCTTAACGTAAGGGTAGTTACGATAAAGAATATAAAAAGGGCCTTTTAGCTAAAGACGCCGGTTAACTTAGCAGACTATATCTTAGCTTAAGCACTATAAGCTTATTTAGACTTTTTCGCACCTATAAAAGCACTTAAGTAACCCCCGTTCCGACTAAGCATAAACTATAAGATTTATCTTACCTTAAATAAAGATAGTAAGGAGCCGCTACTACTATAAAGGTCCCTTTACGATATATTAAAGGAAGAACTCCTTATCCTTTAAAAGACCTTAAATAAGCTACTAAAAGCGAACCTTATCCGCTTAAGTAGTTTGTTAGCCGCGGCGCCGGTATTATTTATAAAAAAGGCCGATAGCTAACTACGCTTTTACTATAATTACTAAGCTTTAAATATAATTACGAAAAAGGATTAGTATACGCTACTATTAATTATAAAAACGCTAAGGATATTAGCGAAGGTATATTAGTTTATAAAACTTAATATTATCGTAGCGTTTTATAAAATTAAAATTATAAAGGGCTATAAGTTTAAGACGGCCTTTTAAATAAAGTTCGGACTATTTAAGTAATAAGTATGCTTATTTAGTCTTATAAGAACGCCGGCTACCTTTTAACGCTATATTAACTAAGTGCTAAAAGACTACCTCTATATGTTCGTTATAGCGTATATAAATAACATTTTAATTTACTTATTAAGGTCGCTCCGCGATTATAAAGATAAGGTAGCGAAAGTGCTTAAAAAGTTATAAGAAGTAAGCCTTATACTAAACTTATAAAAATGCGACTTTATAATAAAAGAAGTAAAGTACTTAGGTTTTATTATATAGGCCGGGGGTAAGGTTTAATACGACTTAAAGAAGATTTAAGCTATCCGGATATAGTAAGCGCTAAGGAACGTAAAAGGCGTTTAAAGCTTTTTTAAGTTTATAAATTACTATTATGCTTTTATCCCGCTTTATACTAAGGCTTTATAGTGCTTAAACGGCCTTTATAAAAAAAACGCGACGTTTTTATAAACTAATAAGCACTAAGCCGCGTTTAAGTTTATCTAAGAAGTATTTTATAACGCGCTAATACTATAGCTATATAACTTAAGGAGGGAAATATACTTAAAAGCGGACTGCTTTAAATATATAATAAGCGGCGTATTAATATAAGTAAGACCGGATAAGATATAATACTTAGTAAGTTTTTTCTTAAAACGACTTAATATAGCGGAGTATAACTACTTAATCTATAATAAAAAGTTACTCGCGATTATATAATACTTAAACTTTTTAAGGGCAAAGTTATATAATACGCTAACGTTTATAGTACTAATAGATTATAGGAATCTAAAGTACTTAATAATAAAGAGGAAGTTAAATAAGAGGTAAAGTAAATAAGCAATAAAGCTCGCCTTATATAACTTTATATTAAAGTACCGCTTAAGGAGCTTAGCGGTAGTACTTAACGCTTTATCGCGCCGCGATTAAGATAAGCTAGAAAGGGTATCCGATAAAAAGGAAATAAAATACGTAGTATAGATAATCCTAAATAGCGCGCGACTAATAAAACGTTAAGTCCCTCTTAGCGGCGAGTATATAAACCTCCCGCGACGATTAATATAAAAAGAGCGTATTGTTATAATAATACGGGAGGGAAAAAAAAAAGCGGGGTTAATTACTTATATAAGTAAAGCAAACGACCTTATACCTTAAAATAAAAGCGGGGCGAACGAGGGCGGAGTTTAGCTAAAACTTAACCTAAACTTAAGCTAAGACGCGCCCGAGAAATAAGTATAACTAGCTTATGTATTTAATAAGTAAGAGATATAAAAGTAGTAAATAGTAATATTATAAAAAGATAAGGAGTATTAAGCAATATTTTAAGTAATGCGGAATAGCGACCGGTTACTTACTTTAAAATAGCAATTAAAAGTTTAGGTAGGTAAGTATATAATTAATATAAGGGGGCGCCTTTGCTTTAAAAACCGGCTTTAAGTATTAAGTAAGGCTTAATACTTTAAGGAGGGGGAGGACGAAAAGCTAAATAAGCTTTAAGTATTAATCGCTTAGCGGATATACGACTTAATAGCGGTAAGATACTTAAGGCGCGAGGGGATGCTTATAATATTAGCTTAAAAATTCTTTTAGCCGGGCTAGTTATTAATAGTACGCCGGCTTATTACGAACTATAAGCCGTATAGTAAGGGGTATATTTAAAGGTAACTTTAAAAAAGGCTTCTTTAACTATTACCGCCCCTTATATAGCCGTTTATATACTTAATAATAAACTTTATAATTAACTTACTACTAATAAAGACTAAGGGCTCTTAAAACCTTTAAGTAATAACGGATTAGCTAATAAAGGTAATTACTTTAAAGGCGATGCTAATAATAAGAGCAGCAGTATATACTACTAAGTTTTTATAATCTTACTTTTGCTTTTATAAAATACTAAAATCTATCGTCTTAAATTAAAAGACGAACTAAATAAGGCAATTTTAAAAGGAATTCTATTAATAGACTAAGGTTTAAAAGAAACTAAGTTTAGCTTACTACTTATAGATTAATAAGGCAATAAAGCGCGTAAACTAAAAAGTATAAGTATACCTCTATATATACGTTTACTATAAGTAAGACGATTAAGGGGCATAGCTACCTTATACTTAAGCGGTGCTTAATAATTAAGTAGTATTAATAATAAGTATAAGCCTCTTCTTCGCTATATATAAGTATAATATCGAGCTAATTTAGATTATATAGGAGGAAGGACCGCTTACGCTAAACGTAAAGAGCGTACGGAGCCTTATATAAAGGATAAGGGAAGTTGCTAACTTTCTTTAAATAGCAATCACCGTATTATAAGTAAGATAAAAGGAGATAGTAAACCGGTCTTATATACTAGCGGAAAGACTTAAAGTAAGCAATAAGGTATAGCTAAATATAAGGAAGTATATTATAAATAGGCCTTATTAAAAGCTTAACTAA
>JAPEBW010001566.1:0-22099 GCA_027405785.1 Ophiocordyceps robertsii | reverse complement strand
CGACGTGGTGGTGTGCGTGGTGACGCACTTACCCCCCCTTCCGTTCTCCCAACCACGGGACGTCACCGTATCGCTCTCAATGCTGGTCACCGTCTCCCCTCACCGACGAAGTCGCTCCCTCGTCACCAGTCATTACGGAGGCCTCAAAGACAGGAAGCACAAGGAACAAGTCTATGGTATCAAGAGCGTTCGCAAGTCCTAGACGAATCTAGGCATTACATGTAATAGCGACAGAGTGGCCTGCTTGGCCCTTTCCAGTGTCTCCAACCCGAGCAACGAGGAGCTCACCTCTCCCTTCTATGGGCGCCCACTCTCCCTGCCCGGCTCGTCTTGTCACCTTGCAAAGAGTAATCAAGCCTTGGGCACTTCCTCTAGCCCCCCCCGTGAATAGTATACATATCAGTGAGCGGCACAGCGTGTGCCCTTCCGTCTTGTTGCCCCGACCTGGAGCCATCTTTCATTTAGCGTTTGTCGGCCGTGAGGCGAGTAGGTATCAGAAAAAAGCCACATTCCCATCATAGCCACCATTCGTCTGTGTCGTGGGAATATCGAAAGGATGCTGAACCAGTATTGGAGCCAAGGCTAGGGGAAAATCAGGAAAGAAATCCCAGGAGCGGGACAAAAGAAGTTGTCGATTTTCTCGAGGCCGTCGAGTCCCATTCCACCACCCATGCTTGCGCCTCGTCCAACCTATACACTGCGAAACCATCCGACGCTCACTACTGGTCTTAGGGACGAGCTTGCGCTGTTGACGTTGCCGGGCCCAGCGCAAACTTGACCCCCGGCCACGCATACCCTGGAATCGATCTCGCGGGCTAGGCTCGACGGTTCATGGCAGCTGTGGCTCCGGCGGCGGCGAGATCCTGTTTCCCGCTCGCCACCCTCACCGCCGCTCGAGGAAGGCCGCTCGACGAGCCACTGATGGCGCCGCTCCCCGCACTGGTTCGCCTGTTGATGCTCGCGGCAGTGGCGGCAGTGGCGCCAGAGATCCGCCGCGTAGCCCCGGCCACCGGCTTGTGGGGACTGACGCCTGTGCGCGTGACGACACTCGTGGCTTTGCCCGCGGCGGCGGGGGGATCCGGCAGAGGCCGCGGCGTGGACATGGTGTTGTTGCGCCTCACTGGAGAGGAATCTCGGGTAGGGAGGCGCGCGGCCGGGGCCGCTGGCTTCTGCCCGCTGATAAACTCGTGGCGAATGGCCTCCTCGGGCTTCAACCGCCGCTCGGGATCCCACCGCAAGCAACGCGCCAGGAAGTCGACAAAGACCTCGTCGTCGCACTTGAGGACCTGTTGCAGCGTCTTGGACGAGGGACGGCGCCTGCGGCCCTTGGACGAGACGGTCAACCGCGGTTTGCCAACAGAGTCAAAGAAGAGCTTCCTTCGCGTGCTCTTCTCAATCAGGTGCTTCTCCGGTGGCCCAAACACCTCCATGATGCAGGCGAGCTGCTCCTGCTCGTTCTCGCCTGGGAAGATGGGAACCCCGGTGTACAACTCGGCGAGGATGCAGCCAACGCTCCACATATCAATGGGCATGCCGTATGTCATGCCGAGAATGACCTCGGGTGACCGGTAGAAGCGGGACTGAATGTACGTGTACACCTTTTCGTTCTCAAAGCAGCTGGATCCAAAATCGATGACCTTGATCTCGGAATGAAGAGGGTGGCGCAGCAGGATGTTCTCAGGCTTCAGATCGCAGTGAATCACCTTGCGCTGCTTGAGTAGGATCAACGAACTGAGAATCTGCTTCGTGAAGCGCCGGATGATGCGCGAGGAGAAGCCCCGGAAGGCATGGGCCTTGATAAACTCGTAGAGGTTCATGTCCAGGAGCTCAGTCGAGATGCAGAGATGGCCGCGGAAGTAAAAGTGCTGGGTGAAGTTGACCATGCTGTGCCTGTTCTTGGGATCCTATGGAGCGCGTTAGCACGGCGACGTCGGCGCCGCGGCACAATAACAACTCACCCATTCGCGAAGCTTCTGGAGAATGTTGACCTCGACAAGAGCTTGCTGGTGGAACCTCTTCTTGTTCCTGATGATCTTGATGGCGACAAGCACCCCCAGCTTGTGGTCGATGCACCTAACAACCTGACCAAAGCTGCCCTTTCCCAGCACGTCGATGATCTCGTAGCGATACGCGAGGTGGTCCCCCGGCACAATCGTGTAGTCTCCGCGCTCGTCGTCGTAGCCAAAGTTGGGAGCGTCCGACTGCACGTCTCCCACAACCTTGTGGGCGTTTTGCGTGCCGCAAAAGTATATGTCCCCAAAGTCGATAATCTCCCCGCGCTCGTAGATGTTCAGCATGGCAATGCGGATAGCCTCTTTGGGGCTGACGCGCTCCTTCGGCGTTGCCCGCTTCCTCAGAGCATCGAGAGCCCTCGCAGCAACTTCCGTTTCCTTGCGTCGAGAGCCCATCTTGCGCATTTCCTCCTCGGCACCCAGGTCATCCTTGTCCAGCTCCGTGGCCGAATAAGCTCCAACGCTGAAAGTGCCCAACGAGGTTCTCGGCTTCAGGACCTTGCTGACGACCCCAAAGCTGTGGCTTGTTGGCAATGTGTTTGAGTCGCCACCTGCCTTCTTGCCGCTGGTCCAAGTGTCGCTTTGGACTCGATCGTGGAAATGGGCCGTCAAGCTTGCTGCCGAGCTTTTGCGTCTCCTCGATTCCAAATAAGTACCAGTAGGAGCCGCGGTAGGGCTCGGACCACGACGTTTGGCGCTCTGCAGGTTGATATTCGTGGCCGACGCAGGAATCCGAGGGGGTGGCATGCTGTCCTGCTTTGCGTTCTGTCGCGCTGCGGCTTTGTCGGCGTTGTCGCCCAAGGCGGGCGTGTTGTTCTTGGGGCTTCCGCGCTTCCACGACATGCTGAGTTTTCTTCGCAACGAGTTCATCGACGACGGTGTCTGAGGTGTCTCCGGGATCGGATCCGCGGGCGGGGACTTGGGTACTGGCAGGTCCATACTCGGCTCCCTCGGACCGGCAGGCTTTCGCTGGACCGCATCGTCAAACTCGTTTCCAGTGAGAGTCACATAGTCTCCGCCCGTTTTTGACCTCTTGAAAAGGCCGTGATCCACCCCTCCCTTGGGCAACGACGATGATAGAAAGGGGGATATGCTCGATTTGTAGTTGGCCTCCGAGTTCGCTATCGACGAGTCCGATGAATCTGCCTCTGGTGGCGTTGGGGTAGCTCGGTAGGTCTGGTGAACCGAGCTGCTGCTTCGTAGGTAGGCGAAATCGATTGTGTTGTCGTATTTGGTTTTCGAAAAGAAGGAACTCTTGCACGCGGTCAGCGGGGTTGATGGCGTTTTGGGCAGCCGCCTCGGGGGCGGCGAGCTCAGGTCGCGCCCGGAGTCGATGGAGTCATAGAGCGAGGCAACCTTGGCAGCAGTGGGGATGCTCAAGGGCCCAATGTTCAGCGGCGGCAGCCTTAGAGGCTGAAGCTGCCTTAGAGGCTGAGCGCCGTTGGACCCCTCTTCTGCGCCCAAATTGCCGATGCCAGAGCTCTTCCTGACACTGGTCCCGTGCAGCTGAGTCTTGATCGGCTCAGGATGAACGGGCATGGAAATGCTCCCCGTCAAGGAGCCGTGGCCAACCAAAGAGTCGACAGCGCCAAAGCTAGTCTTGCCCTTTTCCGTGAAATAAGCCTCGGCGGGGGAATCCTTGGGAGACTCGTAGGCCTTGGGTATGGCCGGTACTGGGGGCACATCCTCTTGGTCCTCGGCGGGGAGCGGGTTGTGCACAGTCGTGTGCTTTGGCGCGGGAAGCCGAGAAGTAGACGACGACTGGGGAAGCCGGGGCTGCAGCGACGCCGACGAAGTCCGCATTGTGTTGAAGCTCGTGGTCGACCCGGCAGAGAGGCCCGAGCTATACGACTTTCGATTGCCGGCGTCCGGTGTGGTCCTGGCCGACGACGGCGTGGCTGACGTCCGGCGAGGGATCATGGACGGAGACCTGGAGTGTGCCCGCAATTCCAACGAGATGGGTGGCGGGGGCGGAAAAGCTTTGGAGACGGCGTTGAGACTTTGCGACTGGGGCATGGTAGAAAGTCGCTTCATCCTCCTCGTGTCTGTAGGACTGATGGTTCTGGCGCCCAAGCCCGTGGCGTGGGACGGGTGATTGGCGCCAGGCATCATAGAGGCCCTCTTTCCACCAGACGTCTGCGTCACGCCCTTCCCGGTGCCACGTGGCGAGCGCGAAGCAAGCGTCGACAGCCGATTCTGGTCCGGGGTCAGGCTGGAAGCAGCAAACGTGTTTGTCTGGCTCAAGCGCGGGGGTGGTTGCACGGATCTTGCCTTGGCGGCCCTCGATGTTGCCGTAATCCGCGCCCCATCGGGGATCGATCCAGGAAAGCCATCGATGGATCTCCGGGACGAGTGGCCGGCTCCTCCCTGCTCACCTCTCAGGCTGGAGCGGCGTGCCCGGGTGCCTTGCTTCTCGGCGTCCGAGTCCCCGACAAGACCAGGACCGATGGACTTGCGGGGAGGTTTGGAAGCGACGTGAGGATTCGAGATGGGCGGGTAGTGGCTCTGGCGGCGGGTTCGCGTGGTCGTGGGACCCGAGGGGGCTTCGAGAGTACCGGAAGCGGAGGAGGCGATGGAGGATGTGCTGGGTTGCCTGGCGGACATGCTAGGCCTTCGCAGGATGGACCCCGAGCGCCCAGGCTTGGTGGCTGGCGGGGGATTGGCGACGCGCGCCTGGGCATTGCCGTAGGCCACGGCGGGCTTCTGAGACTGCACGCGTTGGTCGCCCATGGCAGAAGTTTCGAGGATGGGGCTGTCTCCGGTGGGCGAGGGGAAGTGGGTCAGCTTGTAGTCGGTCGAGGCAGACTGGATGCTGGCATGGAGGTCATCGAAGCTGACGGAGGGCAAGAAGTCGTAGGGGGCGGTTGAGGGTGCAGGCTGGCCATTTCGGTCGGGCGGGAGAGGATGGTGGTTGGAGGCGGACGCGGTGAGCATGGGGCCGTTGGAGACGAGGCCAAAGGCCTGCGGAATTGATGACGAGTGATTGGACGCGAAGCTTCTGTGGCAGGTCAGCCTCGTCGAGGCTCAAGAGGCGCGGTGGTGTGCGTCGCGGGTGGCGTCGAATTGGGGCAGGGGGAAGAAAAGGGAATGACGGGGTCAAGGCTTCCAGCGAGGAGAAAAGGGCACAGGGGGAAGTCACTCACAGAGTCGAGTTGGCCGGTCGAGGCCCAGCAGGTGCCTTGTGCTTCAATGTCATGGAGCCAGGCGATTGGCGTTGCCGACAGGACCCTTCTTCACCCAGTCCGAACAGGAAGCTGAGTGCGTGCGAAAGGCGGCCTCATTCCGAACACGAAAGCCACTCGTCGTCGTCGTCGAGGGCAACGAACGGCAGCTGCGGACCTGCAGCCGAAAGTCTTTTGTTGGCGGCAGCACGCGGCCCGTCCTGCCCTTGGTGGAAGCGAGGGCGAGGCAAAGGAAGCAGAAGTCGAGAAGCGGAAGGAGCCGAGCTCGCCTGTTGGATGTGTTTTTTTCCTGTTCGTCTCCTGGTTCTCCCCCTCGAGGGTGATGAGGAATGGGGGGGGGGATCAGTCGGCGGGTGACTGAGGGCGAGGGAGAGTGGTGGGCGTGCCCGCTCTGGCATCTGCCAGCGAGCACACACGGCACAGGGTCGTGGAGCAGCGGTGGAGCTCGCCTTAGCAGACGAGGTACAGATACCGCGGCGGCGCCGGCTGGCAGTGGCGGCGAGGAGGTACAGGCACCTGGCAGACGGAAAAGATGGAGCCAACGCGCTTGATTGATTGCGAGGCAAGGTTGGTATCCGTAGGTACAGATTACTTTGCAGCGACAAGCCCGGGGCCAACCAAGTCCTCCAGCACCGAGCCAAGGCGCCGAGATACCTACACGACGGGCACTAATTCTCTGTACTGGCGTACTGGCCACCTGCCAGGGTAACCCATCCACGTCCCATCTCCTTGGGTACTAAAGATGCGGAGAGATACTTGAGCCTTGATGGTAGGGAGCCAGACGCCGCTAGCGCCGGGCAGCCACGGCCGAATTCCAGCCACGGTTTGGCAGATGCCGTGTCCCTGAGCGCCCCGAGAATTCTCTGTTCGAATTATCCCTGGGAGATGGACGGATCTATTGCCTCTGATGGGCCCAGGCGGCTTGTCCGTGTACATCGTCACGCACGACGGCCAACGAGGAGCCGCAGGGTATCTCATGTACCTCGAGGTATGCACGCGCATGCTAGTAACGCAGCGCTCGCCCCTCCTTGCAGACGGGTCCCCGTACATGCATATCCGCAAGTATCGCTTCGTACCTGTGTATGTGATGCCACACGTCTGATACACACTCAAAGTTAGCTCACCGTAGAAAGTGTATCGAATGTGTGAGTGATGCGCGTGCCCCTGCTTCCGACACTACTGTCAGTTGGGTACCTGCACGAGTGAGTTTCGGACCGAGAGAAATAGAGGTACAGCGCTAGGTACTTGCCGTCTCTCCAGGCCCCGCGCAATATCTGACGGGCAAGGTTAGGTGGTACCTAGGGAAAGGAGAGAGTGGGAGGGCTTGTGCACAAATGACCAACGTCCACGTTGAATCTTTTAACGAGTATGTATTTATGCGAAATGCTGTAGTACAGAGTACAGAGTAGCTATAGGACCTAGGTAGGTAGGTACATACCTATCACCGAGGGTCATCTTGGCTCAGTAGGTACTTACCTACCTGGGTAGCTAGGTACTGTATGCATATGCATATGTGCAACCTACTAGTGCGCAAGTGTATTGTGACGGGGCTGGCCAGCGCTAAAAGGCCCATGGATGTCCCGGCACGGCATCCAAAACAAAGAGAACAAGAGACAGCAGAAGAAAAGGCGACGCAAGAAAAAAAGCAACAAAACAATCGAGTAGCCTGGGCAGGAAGACGAGCGGCCGCCATTGTCCCAGCCAGCCGTGGTGAGGTGCTTTGGGCACATGACCTGGTCTCACATACGTCCAGCACGAGAGAGGCAATCAAGGCGACCGCTTCCTCCCTCTGGCCCATGATTCTGTGGCCTGTATCTGTATACATGTGCAAATCTACAGTAGATCACGTCGAGTTTCAGCGGCTGTCTTGCAAGTTTTGTATCTCGGCACGTCTAGCAAAACTATGTGTGTGAGGCAAGAGAGGTGGTGGGTAGATATTTCGGCGAGACCATGGACAGCCGCAAACCTTGCCCCCTTTTCGCATCATGCTATTTTTCCTTTCTTTTTTACCCTCGCCACTCCCTTTCGAATCACGCCTCGGCTTCTGCCCGTTGGTTCTTGGTGCCAAGAAGCAAGAGCGGACTCTGGATGGATCGCAGCAGTGCGTTCAGGGTCTTGGCCTGTGGGTGATACCTATCAAGCCATCGGTGCGAGCATGTACCCAGGTACATAGAGTGTCTTAAGTGCGACGCGTCTTCCTCGCCCCTTCTGGCGCGTTTGCCTCTGAACCAACCAAACCGAAACCGCCCAAGATGCCGCTCATCAGAAACGCCGACGTCGACAAGCTCAACGGTCTGGCGCCGCGGGCCTGCGAGCTGTGTCGCCGCAAGGATGGCGTCAGGCGCTGTGCCGCGTGCCAGGCCGTCTACTACTGCGGCCCTGAATGCCAGCTCGCCGACCGCGACGAACACAAGGTGGCCTGCAAAGTGGTCAAAAAGGCCCGCCTGCTCTACGAGCGCGAGTACGTCAAGCTGCGAGACATGCCGAGGGATCCATTGACGCCCGAGAGGATGTTTGAGACGTGTGTCGGCCACTTCTGGGGCATCCTCGAGACGCGTCCCTACATGCGCGCGCGCTACGGCCTCGTCGACTCGCTGCTGCTGAGCTACGGCACGGCTGGCGGGCCCGCCGAAGTGGTGCAAACGGCCCTCCACCATCTGCTGGATATGATGCGACTGTGTCGGGGCGACAACATGGGCCTGCGCCAAGTCATCCCGGCCCTGTACATCCGCCTCGGCATGGACCAGGACGCCTACGACTTCGTCAAGTGGTATGCCACCACCGGCCAGGGCCCCGACTACGACTGGGGAGACATGGACCTCCCCTTTCTAGATGTCAAGGACGCCGACGTGCTCGAGGCGCCGCCAAAGAGATGGCTAGACGCCTACTTTGGCGACATCAGCCACGCGGCCGCCCTGCTTCTCATCAAGGTCCGCGTCCTGCTCGACCTGCGGGCCATACAAAACGCCGCCCTGGCTCTCCATGGAGCCAAGCCCCAGGAGATTGTCGAGCTTATTCGCGGCCACCTCGTCGGCCCCGTTGTGCGCGCGCGACCCGAGCTCCTGCTGGCCAAGCCCGACGAGACGGCGCGCTTGACCGACGCCGTCAAGGCCCAGATCCAGCAGCTCTACCGTATCGTCAAGTCCTGCAGCCCACACTTTTGGGACCTGCTGATTGAGAACCCCGACGCCGGCGTCTTGCAGCGGCCGAGCGGACCCTATGCCCGAAGGTCGAGGGACGAGGCGCTGCTCATGGTAGGGTATTGCTATGCCGCGTGGTACGAGACGCCGGGAGCCGTCGGCCTCCTGAGGAGTCTGCGCGACGCGAGCAAGCCCGAGTAGACGACCGACGACTCGAAACGGCTGGCTGGAACAGCGGGAACCATCTCGTGGCCGATGCAAAGTCCAGTCCGAAGCCCTTGCTGCGGTCCACGAACGACTGCTCATCTGCAGAGTACTGCCATTTTTTGATGCCGTATGTCACCGACCCCGATCACGCCTGTAGGAGTTCCAATAGATGATGTGTTCTTGCAGCAACAGCATGTCGTCAAGTTCAAGGAGTGAATTTGGGCTCAAAGTTGATTGCTTTGGCTTACCCGCCTCGTCATCACTAGCTGCCCCGGCCATGGTAGTTTTGCACGAGACAGTTCTGGACGCTCCAATATCCTCTGCGCCCGGACCGTCTCGTGCCGTGACTCCTACCGGCCCCTGTCTGCATCTCGGCCCGGCGTAGTGAGACACGGTGGAAATCAGGACGTTTCCCGACAGGGCATCCAGAGCCGCATCCACAGACTGCCATTCTTCCGCAGTCAGACCATTCTCTTTAATAAGCCGACCCATCTCCTCATCAATCTCGCACTCGATCTGATACTGAAAGCCTTGCGTCATGGCGACGGCAGCATCAGGTGGAAAGGGCGAAAAGCTGCTTGACCACGTCCACGGCGTTGATCAGATATAATAGTTTGCGGACATGGTGAGCTTCCTTCCTCCAAGAGCTCAGGTCCTTGGCGGCCGAAACATGGTTCTTGGATAGTTGGATGAATCTCTCCAGGTTGGCACTGTTGAAGTCGACGGTGGAGTTGAGAGCGAACTTGATGCAGCCTAGGACATATCTGACCTTTGTGTGTTTCTCTCGACCCAACACCATGAAAGATGGACAACTGGGCAGAGAGCTGCGAAACGGAAATGTTACCGAACTGCAGCATCTCGTGTCGACAAGTCAGAAACTCCAGGATGCAGATACTTGGTTGGCGGACGAGGTCGAATGTAAAATCGAAGCATCGAGTCCATCATCTCCCTTGCCGCGATGTTGCCACTTTGACGGTCAAGCTCGAGAGCTTCCGCAATCGTTTCACGAATGAGTAGACAAGGGTCGACTTGGACCCGTCGGAAGAGTTCCTTCTGGGTCCATGCGCCGGATCTCACTGCCTTTTGACTCTCGTCCCTCACATTTGCTGTCCCACCCCATGTTTCTCTCCTACCCATTCTCTCACCTTGCTGAAAACCTGATTCTCAGAAGGTGTCACCCATCATGAAGGTTACTATATCTTTGTCTCTCATTCCGGGTGAGCCACAAAACGAAGACGGAACAATGGACAGTAACGAAACAGTTGCTTCCAGCCGCCGGGCAAACCTCGTTGGCTTTGCAAGATGACATTCGAGCAGTACTCGACGTCCAGCTCTTCGGGCAAAGGAAGGGGTTAGGGAAGCCCACTTCGACAGGCTGAGCATGAAACCTCTACGGAGAGAGTGTCATGCTGCGTGTCGCACACGTCCTGACACATGGCAACGGAGCAAGTAATTGCTGCAAACAGAAGCGCAGCCGATTACGAGATGACTGGCTAGACAACCGAGGCCATTCAACAGAGCATGGAAAAGGCGAGAATCGAGGAGCCACTGCGCTTGCTTCCACTCTTTACGATGGCCCCGGGATGTGATGGAGCCTGGCTATTCAAGCATGCCCAGTTCTGGCGGGGCGTCAAATCTGGGAGTGATGATGTTGCCTTCAGTAATGATCAAGGCGGATAGAGCATCTCTTATGGATGCCACCATATACCGAGACATGCGGGAGTCCATGGGGGGAGTGGCGCCAATTCGGGTGAGGAAGACGGAAGACCCGGAAATCTCGACCTGATGGGCAACGTCGAGACCATCCCACCCTATGAGCATGCTGGGAAGATATATCCAGCTGGGATAGTAGTTATCAGCGGTGTTCAAGAGACACACGCACGATTTCTTCCAACGACGCAATGTTGTGAGGTCTTCTCAGTGTATCTCAGTTGCAGGTTCTGCTAGAAGTAACAGGATGCGGTGGTCAAGTCCTCCGGTGGTGGCGGCTGGTGCTACACATTTCCGTTCTCCGATTCTGCGATGAATTGCTCGCCTGATTCTCGACGCTCCCGTGTCCAGCTGCAGGCAGCACAAGGCTCGTCGGCGGCCATGGTCTGCATTTATTTTCCGTCGACGGGATGGTGGGTCAGTTGAGCTACATACTCGGATGGTGGATGATGGATGACGGCCGAGGTCAGGGGTTTACCCGCTGATTTGCCTGCTGATGAGAGTCTCTTGTCTCATTACAAAGCGGATAGCTATAAGAGAAATAAACTATCCCAACCGAGTTGTACCGTGGAAGAATTCGCAAAATGGCCAGGTAGAATCTTTGCAGTCTTGTTTCTTACCACATTTGCCAGGTTTACCACAGCTCGTCCAAGGTCCGCAGTCAGTCCAGTCTACAAGCTTTCCATCTTTACATGTTTTCCACTTGCATCCACCTGTTTTTGAGAAGTCTGCGCGTGTCGTCATAACAGAATTGCCATTCTTACACGGAGCGTCTCGGGGGTGGGCCATTGAGAAGGCGCCGTGACAGCTAATAATAGCAAACGAAAGAAGACTAGCAAGATGCATTTCAAGTAGTGTTAAAAAAGGGTTGCTAAACGCCATGTTAGATAGCCTTATTAAAAACATTGGTTAAATCATCTCTTACCTTTGGGGTTCCTTGGGTGCAATATCGTTTCTTTAGTTTATGAAAGCAAGTGTCGTTGACATTTACAAGAATCAAGAATAGATGGTTTGGCCTATTTATCTTTCCTTGGACTGCTGCTTTGCTACGCTTTACTACGCTTAACCCTGGTACCAAAATTTCATACATGTTGGTTCTTATTAGGCACAGCATTCCTCAGCTTATGTTGTTTTTACAGCTGCCAACCAGCAGACATGGCGTACTACATAGATGCAAGGGTCACCTAACAATAGAACTAAGGATCCAAGGAAGCCACAGTCCAGTCTGCGCTCATTGCTATATGTAGTTGGATGTACATATATGTATGTTACTGCTCCTTAATTAACGTCCGAGACGGTAGGGGCTGCCCAGATCAGCTCCACACTGTATTTCTGCCAAAAGACGTAATTCGCCGGCATTTCAAAACCTGACATGTCGTGCGCTTTGTCTCCAGTCGAAATGCCGCAATACATGGTTCGTGCCCCCATGAACCTGGTTCTCTGCTGGTTGTCAATCCGGCACAGAACTGGTGTTGCTGAATTGGTAGCCGGGCCTTTTACGGTACAACTTGCTGCCTAGCAGGTCGCCTGCCGTTTTAGGCGTATGCGCCGCACAGTTTCCGCTCTTATACGTTATGCTTATTAGTCAATCCTATATGCTGGTCAACAGTCAGCCTCGCTGATGACCGTTTCATGTACTGCCGGACCTAGAGGATCGGCGCTTGTGTTTCACGAGTCGCAATCTCGACGGTGGCCCATGGCAGCTCTTGACATGCTGTTTGCTGGGCGGTCATCATGTCTCTCCTAATGAAGAACTGTCGAGCCCAAGCCAAAGCTGGTTTCGTCCTTCTGCTTCCTTGACACCATGGCGTTGGGCCCCGACGCGATACGATTTCACCGAGGATACTCACAAGGTGCGCCTGACTCAGTGCATTGCTTCATCATGACCCTTTGCGGGGAAGCACTCGGTGGGAGGCGGCAAGCGCCGAGGCTTTTTCACGGCACCCGAGACGAGCCATCAACTCCTCTCTATTGGCATTACCTGATGACTATGAACGTCTTCTGCGCATGCCACTCTAATTTCAGGCACGACTCGGATGGTATTGCTATTACAATCCATATCTTCATCTACTCTGGGGCTGTATCTATAAGTGTGTCAAATTCCCTTGGAGAGTCTGGGATGCTGGCCTTATTCTTGTCACCAGCCCCTTTGATCCCTAACTTTCACCACTCTCATTAAAGATGAAGGCTACCACTCTCTTCTTCACTGTCATTACCGGGGGGCTTGCGCGCGTGGCCCACGACCCAGTCGGCCCAGAGCTAGGAAATGAACTGGATTCGGGCTCGGAAGTAAACGCGGGCGAACAAGTAAGGCGCTCTAGGAAATCAGATGAAACGTATATAAAACTGACAAACCTAGTTGGATACCGGCGACTCTGGAAATAGTGGCGAGACATATATCGTGGCCATGCAGGAGGGCTTAAAAGATGCCCATCTTGAATCTCACCTTCAATTGGTGGATTCCAAGCACCAGGAGAGTCTCAATGGCAGCGGCCGTCAGTTCACGGGTCGTCAGGACGCCTTTTTCGGGGAGAAATATGGGTTTCATGGCTATATAGGTAACTTCGCATCCGAAGTCGTTGACTTTATCCGTCAAGATCCCCAAGTAGGTGCACTCCACTCTAACTCAACCTACCAAGGCTAACTTTGACCAAGGTCAAGTCGGTGGAGAAGGATCACGTCACAGACGTCGACCTAGCCGTCTCCGAAATGGAGACGGATCCAGATTCGGAAAACGAGATATCAAATGAGCTGGAACGACGTCGAACAGAGACGTTGGTAATCCAGCGTGGGGCGTCTCACAACCTCGGAGATATCTCTCACAGATCTGCCAAAAAGAACTGGCTACCTTCAATTCTGTACAAGTACTACTACGATTCCGATGCCGGGAGCAACACGTACGCCTATGTCATCGATTCAGGTGTCCGAGTCTCACATGAAGAGTTTGAGGGCCGTGCTACAAATGGCTGGACTCAGTTCAAGGACGACTACCAAGACAAACGCGGACACGGCACCCACGTCGCCGGAATCATTGGCTCCAAGACGTACGGTGTGGCCAAGAAGGCTCAAATTATATCTGTCAAGGTGACGCAAGACGGGGCGATTGCTGCCACTACAGTCATGAAGGCATTCCATTGGATCATGGAAGATATTGAGAAAAATGGTCGTCTTGGCAAGGCCGTAATCAACATGTCTCTCAACATCGGCATTTCGGAAGCTTTAGACGACATTGTCGACAAGGCGTTCAACAAGGGCGTGATAACCGTCGCTGCCTCCGGTAACGACGGCACGTGTGCGTGGGGATCACCCGCTCTCTCACCAAACGCCATGACGGTTGGAAGCATTGGCACAGACTGGAGCATTGCGTCCTACTGCAACGTGGGGCCTGCCGTCGACATCTTCGCCCCAGGAGCGAAGATATCCTCGCCGACTCATGAGAAGGATTCCGGTCGTGCGACAAAGACTGGCACCTCGATGGCTGCGCCCCATGTTGCCGCCCTCGTCTTGAATGCCATGTCGGTTTTCGGCAAAACCGAGTCTCAGGACATTACAGACTTCCTCTTCCGAACTGCAACGCGGGATAAAGTGCAAGGCGACCTTGGTGGCGTACCAAATCGGGTTGCTAATAACAACAACGAAAAGCATGAGCCGGTTGCGGATCCGTAAGCTGCAGACCCATCTTGCCTCGTATAGCCTGAAATCCTACAAGTTGTAGCGTACAGATCTATCAGGATCCTGATCGTCATCGTCAGCATCCGTGGTTAAGCACTCGCATACTGGGTAAGCAAGCCGCTAGCCACCGGCCGGGGGCAGGTGCTGACCCCCATAGCGCTCACCACGATGCTCTGGGAGACGGCAGAGTATGGTCAAAGGGGGCCACCTTGGACGATGAGTAGCGATACCCGATAAACCACCTTGGCGTTGAAGTACTTGTAGAGTCAGGAGGCTCAACTGAAGGAGAAGAGGAGGAACAGCAAGCAATGCACGACGCTGGTATACAAAAGTCCCTCCATGGCTGAGGGCGCTCCCTCTTCTCAGCCGAGGCCATGGCCGGTGTGGGGCCGGACCCGGCCTTAACCTAGTTTCTCACTCTCCGGCCAATCTCCGGGCATGGCGCATTCTTCGTACGAGATTCTCGGCGATGTTCCTACTTGATTCGTGGCCGGAGCATCTACAAGCGGACATGCCGAGCCTCGGCCGACTGTCCATGGCAGCCACGGTTGCGAGGCGTGTCCCCGCGGTCGCTACCGTCTACAAAGTCGGCTGTTCTCCGCTCTAGGTATGTTTGTGTAACAATAACACATTCATGTACAATAACGTCGGCCTGGGGATTGTCGGCAGGACGGTTTTCGTCGACGAGCAACGCTGGGATCGAAAGGTTCGCGGAATGTGGAATACACGAGGGACTGGGAGGTTGGAAATGATAATTATATATCTATATAAGATAGAGCCTCTCCCCCATTCGTCGAATAGACTTGAGGTGCTCACTCAGTACAAAGACTCCAACTGCCGGCCTCGACCGACACCATCGCAACGTTGTGTCACAACTCTCTACCCGCTTACGCACTTATTCCCACACGATGAAGGCCAAACACGCCCTCGCCAACGTGGCAATCTTGATAAGTACTGCAGCCGCGTACCCGCCAGAAGAGCTTGGCCTTCTTCCGTTCAGGGAAAGCGCAGGCGTGATACACATGACCTTTCCCGGCGACAACTCGGACCCGAAGCTCTGCGGCAAGGACATTTGGGCCGAAGAATGCATCGGCACTATACTTTACTGCCAGTATCACCGATGGGGGGCAGAGGGCCGAGCGGGTTGTCGGGCGGGCCGCGGCAAGGCGCCCTGGAAGGAGCCCGCGGCGCCGGGAAGCAGCCTCTGCACCATACGCGACAAGTGCTACGAGAAGGAGGAGGCGTGCGCCGGTACGGCAAAGTGGTGCGACGAGGGGTATTACAGGGAGTCGATAGTGGAGTGGTTCAAGGGGGCTCGGGAGTGCAGGGCCAGCCGAAGACGTGCCTAGAGAGAAGAAAGCACGCCTTGTGGCCGGGACACAAAGGCCATCAAGTCAAGGGTCCAGAAAGCACGCTTTCACAGGGACCACGTACCGCATGGAAGAGATGTTGGGAATAAGAGTCGGGGATTCGAGAGGAATGGGTTTCGTGCAGGGTCCAAGGCCATTTTGACTGTTTTCGACCAAGTCGACGACGTTGATGCACGCACATATGCAGAGAGGAAGAATGATGCAGGATGCCGTGCTGTCGGGTGAGGTTATACATGTATGTATTTCCAGAAGGAGCGGGTTTCTTCACAGTTGGGTCCATTTATAAAGAATAAGTATGCACGCATACATCTATCTATATATATATGTATATTAATACGTAGATGAAAAGGGCGAGAAGAGAAGACGCTCGCAACTGTCGTCAAAGTACAGAGTACATGTACTGTACCTACCCGTCGGCCCCCCGGTGGAGGAGGAGGGTACTTGTGCTCTTATCAGAGCGGCCAGGGCAGTGGCGCACCAGCAGGCGACAATGCGACCATCCGTGTTAGCGCCCCCCGTCCCCACCGGAACGAGCACATGGGCCGCCTCCGGCCTGCGTCACATGGCAATCAACGACGGTCCAGCATCTCATGAGGCGCGGCTCGACTGCCACCGACCTACTGCCCTCCCAGCAACGAGAGCTGCCCGACAACCCCCTCGCCGGCAATGCCGCCGTCGTAAACCCTCATCCAGCATCGCCCATGGACGACTTCACGGCCGAAATCATGGCCGCCGCCGCCCACGACACGTCGCCGTCGGACCGCCAGCCCGACTCGCGCAAGACGACGCCGACGCCGACGCCGTCGCAGAAAACGGGCCTGCGCGGCGGTCTCGCCGCCATCCGCGAAAAGGCGGGCATCCAGGACCGCCTCGTCGAGAGGTATCTCCTCCCGCCCGCTCTCGTCCCATGCGGCCTCGCACTGACTCTCGACTTCCCGCCGTGGCCAGACTCCTCCAGCAGGTCATCCCCGCCGACGATGGCTACGGCTCCGATGCCCCCCCCGACGCCAGGGGCTCGAGCTACCCCCAGCGGCCCAGCTTCAACCTCACCACCATGTCGTACAACTTCCGCCAGTTCAACGCCCGCATCGGCGTCGTCTTCCGCTTCCAGGCCGACGCCGAGCGCCTCTTCGCCTGGCGCCGCCCCACGCACACCCTCTCCTTGCTCGCCGTCTACTCGTTTGTCTGCCTCGACCCCTACCTGCTGCCCGCCCTGCCCATGGTGGTGCTCCTCTTTGGCCTCCTCGTCCCCTCGTTTGTCGCCCGCCACCCGGCCCCGCCAAAGGGCACCCTCTCGAGCGAGCAGAGCGTCGGATACTCGCCTCGCGGCCCGCCCCTCGCCCCCGCCACCACCGTCCGCCCGGCCAAGGAGCTGAGCAAGGACTTTTTCCGCAACATGCGCGACCTGCAAAACAGCATGGCCGACTTCAGCCACGCCCACGACAAGGTCGTCGACCTCGTCGTGCCCGTCACAAACTTTGCCGACGAGGCCCTGTCGTCGACGGCCTTCCTCTTCCTCTTTGCCGGCGCCGTCCTCATGACCATTGCCGCCCACGTCGTCCCCTGGCGCTTCATCTTCCTCTGCGCCGGCTGGGCCCTCGTCCTCATGGGCCACCCGGCCGTCAAGGCCCTGCTGCAGGCCCAGCGCCAGCAGCACCTCCAGCCGCGCGAGGAAAAGGCGCGCTCGTGGCTCGACGCCTGGATCGCAGACGACGTCATCCTCGACTCGGCCCCCGAGACGCGCGAGGTGGAAATCTTTGAGCTGCAGCGCATGTCGCCCGCCGGCGGCGAGTGGGAGCCCTGGCTGTTTGCCCCCTCGCCCTACGACCCGCTCTCGCCCGCCCGCATCAACGGCGAGCGGCCCCGCGGCACCCGCTTCTTCGAGGACGTCATGCCCCCCAACGGCTGGGAATGGAGCGAGAAGAAGTGGGCCCTCGATCTCTGGAGCCGCGAGTGGGTCGAGGAGCGCATCATCACGGGCGTCGAGGTCGAGACCGAGGGCGAGCGCTGGGTCTACGACATGTACGACGAGCGCGAGGACCGCACCGGCGTCGTCGACTACCCGGACACCGCCGCCGCCGCCGCCCCCTCGTCGAGCAGGCCCAAGAACCCGCCGCCCCAGCCCAGTTGGGAAGAGGGCGAGGACGGCGGTGGGCGGAGGGGCGAGTGGCGGAGGAGGAGATGGGTCCGGCTGGTCAAGCGGAGGGCGGCTCCGCCGGCTGCGCCCTAGCACCGAGTTGTCGAGGGGGCACCGTGGCGTGTGCGTTGGGTGTGTTGATGCAAGTTTGGTGCAAGTGTAGGAATATGTACACGTGTGTGTGTGTGTGTGTGTGTGTGTGTGTGTGTGTATGCCTATCGCTGGACGTGCTTGTGGCTCGAGGCTGATTTTACCTTGACCAACGACGGTGTTTGCCCAACAAAGAAAGAGAAGGGCATGTTTTATTCGTGGCAGGCGGCGTCTCGGAGTTGAGCACACATTCCGTCTGCCCTCAAGAACCTAGGTAGCGTAGCCATGCAGACCGCATCGAGGTCAACATGACCGATGCAGCTCGCTGCTGCAAAACCCCGACATGTTCAATATGATTGTAAATACAACTGGTATATAAATCTCATCATGGCATCAAGCAGTGGACCGTCGATATGCACAGAGCTTCGCAGAAGCGGACCATTCCTCCTGCAAATCAAGGACAAAAAAAGAAAAGAAGAGACAAAAGGAAATAAGAAGAAGAAAAAAATGCGCTCCGTCTCTTAAAGTGTCGTCGAAAGCAGCGTCGCCACTTGAATACAGGGCCGTGGAGGCGTCACTCGACGACCATCTTGTCGAGGATGCGCAGGATGCCCTGGGCCCTGTTCTGGCCGGCGTCGAGCTCGAGGGCCAGGTTGCGGGCGCGGTCGATGAGGGTGGCGATGACGTCGCGCGTGTAGGCGAAGCTGCCGGTGCTCTCCATGTGGGAGACGGCGTAGCGCTTGACCTGGAGGTCCGTCGTCTTCTGGCGGAGTATGTTGACGAGGCGCAGGTTGCTCGAGTCGGAGCGGATGCTGTGGATGATGGGGAAGGAGAACTTGCCCTCGGTCAGGTCCTCGCACATGCCCTTGTTGTCCGTGTACTCGCTCGACGAGAGGTTCATGTAGTCGTCGCGGATCTGGAAGATGAGGCCGACGAGGTTGACAAGGGGCACGCAGTCGATGTTGGCGGCCGACTCGGCCTGCATGAGCTTGATGCCGAGGCGGAACATGCCGCCCGTCTTGTTGCTGACCATTTCCAGGTAGTCGTCCTCGGTGGGGCAGGTGAGGGTGTCGCGCCAGAAGAGGTCCATGCCCTGGCCGCGGTAGAGGTTGACGAGCTCCTCGGCAAAGACGGAGATTGCGCGGGGGCTGTGCAGGTCCTGCAGCTCGCGCAGGGCGACAAAGGACATGTAGTTGGCCGAGTTGATGGTCTGGGGGATGCCAAAGATGTTGTGGGCGACGGGGAAGCCGCGGCGCAGCTCCGACGAGTCCTGGACGTCGTCGAGCAGGAGGGAGGACTCGTGCAGAATGGCAATGACCTTTGTGATGACGCCGAGGCTCGCAGGCGGCACCTGCAGCCAGGCGTCAAAGGCGCTGATGACCTGGGAGCGAAAGTCCTTGCCCGGGTGGCTGACGGCGTAGTCGTAGGGGGCGCGCACCACCTTTTCCTTGCCCTGCGTCCACGAGCGCTCGGGGGTGAAGTGCAGGTCGTCGTGGGCGTACCTGGCGGCGTCGAGGGCGGGCTCGGCCGAGGCGGGCTGGTCGGGCGGGTGCTGCTGGGTGAGCGTCATGTCGGCGGCGGGCTCGAGCCAGCTGGTCGTCTGCTGCTTCTTCTGGCTGAGCCAATCGCCTTCAGAGACGGGGCGCAGGATCGAGGGGGACGAGGCGGCGGGCTGGTGCGAGAAGGAGCTCGAGAGGTGGCCGGCGCGGGCGTGGAGGCCGGTGCTTGAAGTACGGGGGGGGATGGCGTTTGGATTGCCGAGGTTATAGTTGGGCGCGGCCGGGGCAGCGTCACCGTCGGCGTCGGCGTCGGCGTCGGCGGCGAGGCGGGACGGGGGGGACAGGTTGCACATGGTGACTGGCTCGGCGTGTCTCGGCGTCGACAGCGACATGGTCACCAGAGACAAGTTGGCTTCGGGGGACCGTGGCCGAATCGAGGCGAGGGCAAAAGCCACGCAGCCCCTCCGAGGCAGCGTAGGTGGGAGAAAAAGGTCAAACAGCAGCTATCGTCGGCAGTGGCACAGCATCGGCGGGCGAGATGGAGCCAGCCCTGTGGCCCCCCCTGGCCCGTCCTGGCGGTGGCCTGACAAGCAAGACACGGGGCTGCCGCGTGGGGCACCGCGTGTGTGTATGTGTGTGTGTGTGTAGGTATGTAGGTATGTATGTATGTATGCGCGTCGTCGTATCGGGACGCGGCTGACGAAGGCGTCGAGACAGTCGGGGTGGCGGAGGAGGAGGAGGAGGAGGAGCAGGCTGCCGATGGCGCTGCTTCGGCGGCGAGAGGGGAACCCCAAGGGGGGGAGGGACGGGGAGACGGGTGGTGCCGTGGAGGGAGACGGCGGGTGCCGAGGAGGGCGATGGGGTGCCGAGGAGGGCGATGGCGGGAGAGCCAGACGAGGAGAAGACAGAGGCTCGCGGGACGGGAGATGAGGCTACATTTCGGTGTACCTACTCTGTACTGATGCGCTGTGGGGTCCGACGACGGCGTCAAAAGGTGGAGACGGCAGCAGCTGCGCGTGACAAAGGCTCGCCCTTAGTCATCGGCTGCAGTAAAGGCTTGCGGCTGCAGTAAAGGTTGCAGTAAGTCTCCGAACATGGACACTTGGGCGGCGACTTTCTTCCACTCGGAGCGCGCAGCTAAGCCGAGACGGCCTTTGTTGGTGCATATACAGAGTACTTTGTACATCAACTGTACATGGGACGAGTTGGTAACCTGGGCCGTGCACGTTATTCCGTCGCTTGGCTGGCCTCTCGAGACTCTCACCCTCCCTCTAAAAGCCTCGGCCAAAGTCTAAACAAACCATTCACCCCCACCGTGCCGTCCCCGAGTTCTGCAGCGGCTCCCCCGGGCACGGCTTCCCGTGAAGCGACAGACTGCCGTCCCCCCCCCCCCTGGAGTGGCGCGGCGCCGTCTCCGCCCAGCGCGTCTGCATCCCTTCACCGCTCCGCCCCGCCACCGTGCCGGCCGTCTCCGCATCTAGCTGCCGGTTGCCCCGTCAACGCCGGTTACCGCGCTTACAGCATGTGCTTTGCACGACGGCAACCAGCTGTTGCACACACACACACAGAATGCCTTTTTGCGTACCAATCAATCAATATGCACCTTTTTGCCGATCCGGCTCTTTTATCCCCCCCCCTTTCGTTTGCCCACCCGCCACGCGCCTTTCCACCCCGTTGACCCTCCCCGCCTGCCTGCCTAACTCTTGCTTCCGCATCCGCACCCGCCTTCCTCTTTTTTGCGAGCCGCCGTGTCACAGGATTTTTGCTTTCTTCGATACACCCCCAGATGCATCTCTTCCTCGTCCGGCTGTTTTAACATCATCCGTTGCGCCCTTGCGCGGGCGCGCGCGCAGAGTCCTCCCGGGCAAAAAAGGGGGGGGGAGGGTTCATTTGTTGTTTCGGCCACCGGTCAACACCAATCTTATCTGCCGCGTCGCACCCCCCCAAGACTCTCTCGCCCCCCCCCCCTGGACAGCGTCCCAAGGAGCCGACACAGAGACACGGCGCCACGTCGCCAGACGGGGAGAGGCAAAGAATCGCACGTTTCGACTTGAGTCACCCCGCCTCCTCCTCCTCCTCCTCCACCACCAGCAGCCATGGAAGCCCTCCTCTCCCTCGCCTTTGACAGCCTCTCCTCGTTTGACGGGCCCAAGGTCCGCAAGGGCATGCGCCAGGTCGAGGGCCTGCTGGCGCAAATCTGCCTCTCCGACGCGAGACCAGAGGGCACCCGTCGCGGCTCCCGGGAATCGACCAGCGGCAGAGATGGCGACGGACAAGGGCCGACGACGCCGCCGTCTTCGCCGCCGCGCAAGGACCTCGCTCGACTCTCGCGCGACCCGGCCTTTCGCGAGTTCTTCAAGCTGCAGGAGGGCTTCGAGTGGAACGTCGCCCTCCGTCTCATCGGCACGCTGGACCGCCTCATGGCCAAGGGCAGCGACGGCCAAAACGACATTCTGATCCTCAGCGCCCTCGACCTGATACAGGGCCTGCTGCTGCTCCACCCGCCCAGCAAGTCCTTGTTTGCGCGAGAGCAAAACATGAATGTGCGTCCTCTCCTCCCCCCGTCGTCCCGCGGCGCTGACAGCAAAGACGCAGCTCCTCCTCGACCTCCTCGAGCCCTTCAACTGCCCCGCCATCCAATCCGCCACGCTCCTGACGCTCGTCGTCGCCCTCCTCGACGCGCCCGTCAACACGCGCACGTTTGAGTCCCTCGACGGCCTGCTGACGGTGACGTCGCTCTTCAAGTCGCGGTCGACGACGCGCGAGGTCAAGCTCAAGCTCGTCGAGTTCCTCTACTGCTACCTCATGCCCGAGACGCCGTCGATCCCGCGCGCCGGCCAGCGCGACTCGGTGCCCGCCATGCTCCAGCGCAGCCCCAGCAGGCTCGTCGGCGCCTTTGCCGCCGACACCAACACGGCCCGCCGCAAAAAGGCCAGTGGCGCCGGCCCTGTCGTCGCCGTGACGCTGACGACGGACGAGAAGCAGGAGCTTCTCAGTCGCCACCTGAGCAGCGTCGAGGACCTGGTCAAGGACCTGAGGAACTGCGCGCCGTTTGGGGGCGTCGTGTGTTGAGTCTCCCG
>JAPEBW010001565.1:0-22100 GCA_027405785.1 Ophiocordyceps robertsii | reverse complement strand
CATTCGGAGTAACTAAGAGGAATAATTCGAAGAGCTTTTTAGCTTGCTAAATTAGTAGTCGTTCTTAGTAGCTATGTTTTTTATAGATTTTTTTAAGAGGTATTTCGGCATAAAGGTTAATTGGAAAGAGAGGAGGTAAGGAATATTAATCGAAAGAATATAAGTAAAAGAATATAATAGGAGGGGTTTAAAAATTATAAGGAAAATTGTATTAAAAAGTGCGTTTGTCGTTATAAAGGGAAAGATTTTTATAAGGTGTCTTATGCTTAATATAGTCCTAAAGATATAGTTATAAAGACATAAGGTATAGGAAGGAGGAGGAGAGGGGAAAAACAAAGAACCGAGTCCGATAGGATATCGGGAGAATTCCGAAGAAAACACGCTTAGTAAGCGCGACTACGTGGAAGGTGGGAAAGAATTTTGCTAGATTTTGCCGATCACGTAAAAGTCGGAAAAGCGTCGGCAAGGGTCGGGGGTAAGTCCGGCTTAAAGGGAAGCCGGGCTTATAACTAATTAAGGAGCAAATAGGTCTATAAGAGAGTAAGGTTATAGCTACGAGTAAGGGGATTATAGAGATGCAAAGAGTGTGCGAAAAGGTAAAGAAATAGGTAAGATATATGTATATAAGGTTGATAATCTATCTAAAGTAAAGGGGGGACTAAGGCTTCCTTATATAGATAATTCCTAAGCTATAAGTAACTTAAGTGATTTAGAAAAGAGCCCCCTATCTAGCGTAGTTATGCATAGTGGGCTTATAGCTATTATTAGGTTAATATTGTATTTATAAGCCTAGGGATTAATCCCGCAAGGAATACGAGGTGGCGCAGCGACTTAGCACGGATTATATATATAGTCTCTATACACACCTTTTCCTAATCTGCTTATATCTTGCTTATATGTAGGTGGAATAATATAAAAAAATATATATAGTATGCAGAATTGTATAGCGGATTTAATGTATATTTCTGCGTATTTATGTTATGTGTTATTCATGCTGTATTTAGCCTATAGGCTGCGGGAGAGTATATTTTACTCCCTTATAATAAGTAAAGAAATAAGACCTTAAGGAAACTGTCCTTATCGCTAAGCTACGTAATAATCTTTATTTACTATATATCCTCTAAATATCTATTGATTTCTTTTTAGCGGAGCGGTAATTTAATTAATACTTCCGCGTAAAGAAATATATAGTCTATCGTCTCGTTTTCTTAAATATATTTTAATTCCCTTTCTTAGTTTAAGGATATTAGCTTATTATATTAATACGGTTAACGTAAAAAAGCATTTAGTATAACGTTTTCGATGCTTAGGATATAACATACTTTAAGCGGGAATTAGCTTAAGTATTAAGATATAAAGACTAGCTTATTATTAGATTTTATATAAATAACAAATAAGGATTTTTAGTATACGATTTTATAGGTGCTTATATAGTTAGTAAAGATAACTACTTATAGCGTTTTTATAAATAGTATTATAGTGCGTAACGTATAAACTACTTATACTAAACCGGCTACTTTAAGCTTTATAGGTTAGTATTAAGGCTCTTTATTTTAAAGTACGCGGCTTAAGTAAATAATAAGCTAGACCTTAGTTTAAGCTAGTAGCGTCTTTTTATCTTATTTTATACCTTCCTTTAAGTAAAAGGCTATAGGTATTACTTCGTATTCTTTAAATATATCAATTTAGATAAATAGTTATTAAGTAAGGTTAAAGTAGTAAATCGTTTAAGGCTTTATAAGCTTTTTAGTTAGATTTATAAAGGCCTCTTTTTCTTTTAAAGTAAGCTAAAAAGCGGCTTTCGCAGTATATTTAGCCCGTCCTTAGCCCTTTAAGGGGACTTCTTTTTCTTATCTTACTTAAAGTAGCTCCGTCTTTTATCTTTATAAGATATTAACTTCCTTAGTAAAATCTAAGACTATATCGTATAGCTACTTAGTAAGGCCGATTTATTTCTTAAGCTATTAAAAGTTTTTTAAGAACGCAATATTCTTTCAGGCTTATATACGTTTATTTATATTTATTACGCTAATAGCGTTTACTTTAAATCTAAAGAGCTATATAGATAAGTTTGCTAAGAAGGACTTTAGTCCGGATAAAGTAATATTATAGTTATAAAAAGCGCGGAATATTACCTTTAAGTATTAAAGGTATTCTTCGGCTATATTAAAGTAAATAATAATATCGTTGATATAAGCCGCTACGTATTCTTAATATCTATAGAGGACGTTATTAATAAATCTTTAAACGTATACTAAGGAGTTCTTAAAGTTAATAAGCGTTATTAGTAATCTTTTTAGCCTATAATAGCTTATAACTATAAACCTTTCTTAGTAGTCTTAGTAAACTAAAAACTAATAAAAAAACGATTATACGTTTATTATATTAATAAACTTTTTTCTTTAAAGGCGTTTAATTATATCGCTTTAAAGGGGCATTAAGTAAGCGTTTAAGGTAGTAATAGTATTAATCCCTTATAAGTCTATAACTACTTATCCCTTTTCCTTTCTATTTACTATCTTTTATACTATAAATACCGGCGCTATAAACGGAGTTAGCCTATAAACCTATTTTAATCCTTTTTATTTAGTTAGCTAGCTAAATATTATATCTACTACCTTCTTATTCTTATCGCTTAATAAGTATAATTTTATTACGACCTATTAATACTACTATCCTTTTATTAAGGGAATATATATATATTAGGATTTATCTATATATACTACTCGCTTATCTTTTTAAAAGTAAGGAAACGACTAAAAGATATCTTAAACCTTTAATACGTATTTTAAGTCCTTAGTATAGATTTAAACGCCTTTATTAGTAGTAAGTTTAAGCAAGTCCTTAGTTTAGCCGATCTTAAACTTATAGTTTACTATAAAATCCTTTTATAAAAAGTCTTTAGCGGGGTTTATTCTATCCGGACTTTCTATAAGGACTTCCGCTAAGGGAGTAGTAGTATTAACCTCTTTATATAGCCGGAACTACTTATTAAGGTTTATAATTATTCTTACCTTTTAGCCTTAGCGGAGTATTAATAGTTCTTTAAAATAGTTTATCGCTATAAAGCTCTTATAATCCTATATTATCGTTTAAGCGAGCTTAAAGTCGTTAAGGAAGAATATTATATTACGCTTTAATAGCGGCGCCCTAACTTATATAAGTAACGCGTAGCTAAAACTAGTTAAAATTGTTATAGTAACTAAGTAAATTACTTATCTATATATCGCTAGTTTAAGCCGGACTATCTTAACTTTAGCTTCGATCCCTTTATAGGCCCCGATCCGTAAGACTAATATAAAGTTAATAAAGTCCTTTTAATAAAAAACTAAAAAATCTTAGCTAAGTTATATATTAGCCGCTAAGCGTTTTACTATTTAAGCGCTAATCCTTATCTTTATAACTATAAGGCTACTATTTAACCTTCTTAGTATATATATTGTAAATTCTACCTATTTAATAGTAGCTGTCTTTCTTACTCTTTAAATAATAATTCGTTAAGAGGAATTTATAGTTATATCTTAAAAGATCTTTACTACGTCGGCCTAAATAAGGCTTTAGTCTACCTTAATATCTATATAGGCTTTAATACTTATCTTAGGCCTTTCTTTTTTATAAACTAATAAGTATATATAAGTAAATCGCAATAGCCTATTAAGGCTTAATAAGTAAATATTAAGAGAAGCCTTAACTATTTAAACGCTTTATAGTTTCTAGATAACTACTTACTATACTAAGCTATATCTTTATATAATAACGTCTTAACTAAGGTTAAGGGGTTATTTATCCTCGATATATTAGTAAAGCTTATTTATTAAGAAAATTACTTTATTATAAAATCTATATACTTTATCGGCCTCTTAAACTAAGTCTATTATAGTATAAATTGCGGTTTTTTTTAAGCTTTTATCGGTATTTATTTAAGCTCTTTTTATATCGTACTCTTCCTTTTTTTAATTGTTATTAGCCTTTATTATAGTTCTTTCCTTAGCTATAAGGTATACCTACTTTAGTTTTAGCGTTAGTAAGTATATAGTCTTAAAAGTTCTTTCTCTTTTAAGCTAGAGGACCTTAGCTTATATCCTTAAATTTTTAAACGGGTTTCTCCCTTAACTTAACGAGCGCTATAAGGCTTATAGTATATCCGCCTTTCTTAAGCGGTCTAAAAATATAACCCGCGGCCTTAGCGAGCCTTTAATAAATAGCTAAGGCGTCTTAAACTATCCTTTAAGTGCGTATAAGGTATAGCTAGTCGGCCCTTTTCTTTTTATAGATTAAACTTATTTCTTTCACGCTAATAAAGGCTTTTAAGAACCTTAAGTATATTTAACTTATAGCTAAGAAAGAATTTCCTTATATTCGTTAATTTATCTATAAATATTCCTATTTCCTACTAAACGTTATAAGAATACTTATAAATAAACGTCCAGCTTTTAATAAATTAATATAATTAAGTAGTTTAGCTAATAAAGCGCGGCCTTAGCTTTGTATTATAAGCGCGATATTTTAAACTTAAAGTTAGACTTTATTATTATATCTTTAATAGTAAAGTGCTCTTTATTAAGTGCTTATATTGCTATATTTAAGTGGATTTTAAACCGTTTTTATAAGGCGGAGATCTATTAGCTTAGGTTAACGCTAAGCTTACTAAGTTTTTCTTATTATAGTTCTAAAAGGTCTTTAAAATACTATTCCGCCGCACTTCTTTAAAGGAAAAAAGGCAATTAAATAGCTAATTTATTTATATAGGCCTTGCTTTTACTAGCGTTTTAGCGGATAAAGCTAATAAAACGGTCTACTCCTTAAAACATATTAGCCTTATCGTTTTCTTAAACCTTATTAAAAGATACTTTTAGCGGTTTAAATAGGTTAAATCTCCTTACGTCCTTAGCTTATAGTTAAGGTTTTTCTTAAGGCTTAGTAAGTATATCTTCTTTTTTTAGTGCTTAAAGGAGACTAAGAAATTATTCGTTTAATATTATTACTATTTTTATTAAGGGGCTTAAGGCTATGCTTAGTCTTAATATCTACGCGCAAAGTATAGATAAGTTTAGCTTATTAAAGGTATCGCTTATTATATCTTTATTACTTATTATTAAAGTCTTAGTTTTAATACTCTCGCTAAGCGCTTAACCTTTTATCTTATATATATCTTAAAGTTCGGTACGCTATAAGGCCTTAAGTATAAGAGGCTCGTTTTTATTAATTAAAAGTCTTAAAAATGCCTTAATTAGCGCTATTATAGCGGATAAGGCTAAATAGTAATACTAAACTTAGAAACTACTAAGGATCCTTTAAAAACTAAACTTTATTAATAATACGCGGTAGAAATATCCGCTAAGCTTATTATCTTAAAGAAAGAGTAACTTTATAATAGGCTTAATTTAAAGTGTATTTAGCGGGCAAGGAGCTAGATAGTTTTAAAGTCGGCTTATCCTTACTTTTTTTATTTAAAGGATAATCGATCTATTTAAGTAATACTAAATTTAGTTTACTTTATTATATAGGTTTTATTGTTTTTTAGTCTATCTTTTATTAGTATTTTGAAAGCGGATTGCCTCTTAAAGGGCGGTAATCTTAGCTAAGCTAAGCGGGACTTATTTTATATCTTATTTAGCTTTATAGGCTATCGCGGTATAATACCTTTAAAAAGGGTAAAGGAGATTATTAAACCGGAATACTTAATAAGCCGCGGCCTTTTCTGCTTTTATAACCTACTTATCTTAACGTTCTATTATAAGCGCGTTAAGGAAAAGGTGCTTATTATTAAGGTTAGACTTAAAGGCTAATAAGAGTTTTTTATTAAAGAAAATATCGTTTAGTATTTAACTTCTTATAAAATAAGTACTTACATATACGATATAGTCGCTCTTAGCTTAGTAGATATTTAAGGGAATTCCGTTTAAATAAGTAAGAATTACTGCTATTTACTATGCTTTATAGTATAAAGATAAGGGAATAAAGCGCAGACTAATTACTACTAGTTAAGGCCGGTATTATAAACTAATTACTATTAATCGGGGCTAGTATTATAAACTATTTACCGCTAATTAAGCTAGTATAATAGAGTAATTACTATATATAAATATTTATATAGGTTTAGAAATAATAAAAAGCTTATCTTTTCTTTAAAGTAAAGCTAGCTATTTTATACTTAGTTTTTTAAGCTAATTTTTAAGATCTTTAACTATACTATCTTTCCGTTTATTATTAGTATATAAATAAACTATAAATACCCTTATAAAATCACTTAATAAACTTAGTAGAAGCCTAGTTAAAAATACTATAAACTATAGTTAGGGAAATCCTTTAAATATCTTTCGATATCCCTTAAAAATTGCGGGAAAGTTTATCCTATATCTTTTAAGGTGCTTTTATAGTTAAAAACGGGTCGAACTATAGTTAAAATATCCCGTGGAAATCCCTAGATATCCTTTAAAGATACCGGCGGAATCCGCTTAATAGTTTTTACGGTTTTGTTTATAGTTAAAAATATTATAAACTATAGTTAGATAGGCTCTTAAGCCTTTATAGTGCGTGCTTTAAGCGTTCCCGTCGCGGGGTATTATAAGGCTCCTTAGAAGTGGAGTAAGGAGTCTAGTTAGAGCTATTTAGATTTTATAACACTGCCTTTATATACTTTATATTAATATTAATATAGTACGCTAATTACCTCTTAATAATACCTTTGCTATAATAAGGAAAGATAATATACCTCTCTTAAATAAAGAGTTAAATATACTTATAGAAGGCTTTGTTAATAACGGCTTATATTATATTCTTATAGTTATAAAGACTCGCTTTTAAATTAATAATTAAACATATAATATAAAAAGCTCCTAAAATAATATACCTATAAACAATATATCTATAAACAATATAACATCTATAAACAATATACCTAGAAATAGTATACTTATAGACAATACCCTTATAAATAAGAATAAAACGTTTATAGATAAAACGAAGACTATAAATATACTTTTTTAGTAAAAACGACTAAGACATAAAAATTATAAATTACTATATAAATACCTAAGGAAAAGGTCTTTTAATATAAATATAAATAAAGCTAATAAAATAAAGATAAAACAATGCGAAGCTTATATAAAAGCTAAATAAATAGATATAAAGAAAAAGACTTCTTCGAAAAGAAAATATCCCTTTTTAGATAAAATATATACTAATGTTTAAGGCCTTATAAAAACCCCTACTTATAATAAATATATATACTTTATATCTTTTTTTAATACTACAACTAGATATTAAAGAATATACCTTATAAAAAGTAAAGTAAAATGTCTGCCTAAATTCTTAGAATATAAGTTAGAATTGGAAAATAATATAAATAAGACTACTATAAAAGAAGTTTTTTCTAATAATATAAGAGAATTTATATAAAATATAAAACCATACTGCTTTAAAGACGGCCTTATATATAATATATGTCTTATATAAACCCCTTATTTTAACAGTAAAAGAAAAAGGATAAATAGAACTATCCTTAATAAAGTCCGGGCTATGCATTAAACCTTAAACCTCTTAAAATACCTATAGAGTTAGGCTATTTTAGCAGCTATATATATATATAATAGGTCCCCGCATTTTGTTATAAGCTTTATATCCCCTATAAAAAAGAGGGATAATATAGCTTTAAGTTTAAAAGACTTAAATAAAATAATAGTATTTAAAAGCACTATATTTTATAAGAATAAAACCCTTAATAATAAACTAGAGCTTAAAGCTTATAAAGGGGTTATAATACGGTATAAAGATACCGCTTATAAAATATATAACCTTTTTAAACAAAAAGTAATAATTTCTAAAACTATAACTATCCTTAAGAATAACTTCTTAAATTAAGAGGAAGATACTAATTTTAATAAAATGCCCTCTTTAAATAAGTTGCTAAATAACTATAATACGAAAAATAACAATATTAATAATAATATTAATAATAATAATAATAATAATAGCAGTAATAATAATATTAAGAATACTAGTAATATAAATACTAGCAATGAAAATATAAGTAATATAAATACTAATAATATATAATAAGACTGTCTCGCGATACTACTAATTAAGTAAAAAAGATAGTAAATAGTACGATAAGTTATAGTATTGCTTAGCTGCTTACTTTATTATAAGACTAAAGCTTATAAAAAGGAAAGTCTCTTAGCTTTAGTCGCGGGGGCCTATTAACTACTTATTAAGTCGGGACTAAAAGCAGGGCTTCTTACTTAGCGTATTCCCTATACTTAGTTAGCCTATATTATTAGTACTATTCTTATAATTATCCCCCCCTTATAATAAACGCCCTTAGCTATTTAGTTAAAAGTATATTAAATACACTATTATAAGGAATTAAATAATATAAGGTTATAATTATATTCTTAGTTAGTATTATTATATAAGTATACGCAATTAAAATATAGTAGTATATACGCTTAGTAGTTATATATAATTAAATATAGTATTAAATACGCGGGGTTATATACGGGGTTTTAGTAACGTTAATCTCTTTTAAGCAATTATAAGTATTGCGCTTATCTATTAATAGCAACATACTAGTTAAAAGTTTATCGTACTTATTCCCGTACTTTTTATTTTTCTTCCCCTCTTTAACTCTTTCGCAATTATTTGCTATTAAGTTCTTTATACCTTTTCGCTCTTTATTTAATATATATTCTATACCTTTTTATTATCGCTAATATACCTCGTACTTTAAAGCCGCGCTTAACTAATAAGCGCGCCGATTTCTTACGTTAGATATAGCATTAACTCTTAAGGGGTTCGCCTTTAAAGCTTTATAGTTATAACTAAGGTTTTCCTTAAGTCCTTAACTTTCCTTTAGCCGGAAAGGCTAGTATTAGTATTAAGAGAATTTAAGCTAAGGAGACGCTTAGCTCGCTATTACTTTATAATAAAGGAGCACTTTTTAAAGAGATGCCTATACTTAACCTTATACTTATCCTTAAGGATAAGGCTATTAATATACCTACTAATAATTAGTAAGTATAAGGTAAGTCCTTTATCCTTAGTACTAATAGTGCTAATAATAATACTACTCCTTAAAAGTAGTAGTAATAGTTAGACTAATTAGGCCTTAAGATATTAGCGATACTTAGCCGCGACGCTCCGCTTATTATACCTTCTTTTAAAGGAGAGTAGCCCGATATAATAGTTAATAGCGATAGCGATAGTAATAATAATACTTAAATTAATATAGGTAATAGTAAGGCCGATATCCTTATCGTTTAACGGGCGAAATATATATAGTCTAAGACTAAAGCCCGCGCCGTCCGTGCTAGTAGCGTAATGCCCGCTTAACTTTAATATATATATTATTTCCGTACTGCTATTACGGCTTATAAGGCATTTAAGCTAAAGCTTATTAAGGTTATAGAGATTAAGTATATTTTCTCTAGCGTTACTTTATTAAGGTATAAGTAGTGCTATTAGCGTTTAGCTACTTACGATTAAGTATATTATTAATTAACTATAACTATTAATAAAATTCGTTATCGCTATTCGTTAGCTAATTATTATATAGGCGGCTATACTTATAGCTAGTAACTATACTAATATAGTCGCTATACTTAATTATATTCGGGAGCTTAATATACTTAACGTTAACGATACCGACTTTAAGGACGATAATAGCGATAATAACGCTTTTATATTTAGCGAGGAGGCTCGCCGCTATCTTCTTATAACGGCTAAGTATCTTTATAAGGCGTTTAATATTACTAAGATAACCTATTAAAAAGAGAATAGAATTATAAGTGCTAAAAAAACACGATAGTAATTAATATACGATCGATATACTAGCAATTAACTAACGATCTCTTAGTTTTAGTATAGCGACTATCGCACGCTTATAGATAAGCGGCGCGAGCTACTTACTTAGTTAACCCCGGCGCCGCCTTTTAATATTAATATAGCTAGTTTAAAATACTATGCTTAAGAAGCACGGTTAAAACTTTAGCTACTTATAAGCGATATAGGCTATACGTCTTAGCAATATACCTTACTTATTATAAAGACGGAGGTAAGTGCTATGCTAATTAAGATATAGCTAATAAAGGAAAGAGGAATATAAATATTTCCCTCCTTAACTAATATAAATAAAGGGACTATTTAGTAAGTTCCCGCGATGCCGGCAAAGCGTCGATATAAGTAAAGGACGGTTTAAGTTTATCTTTTTTTTATCTTTTTTTTATCTTTCTTTTATTAATAATATAAGGTAGTAATAGCTTAGCTTATAGTTTCTTTCCTTTATTATTATCGTTTCGAAGAAGACTTAGCTTAGCTTTATATTTTCTTTTAGTTATTTACTCTCGCTTGCTTTTCTTCTTTATTTTATATTTTACTAATTTATAAATAGTTACCTTAACTAAGGAGATAGTTAATTAGTAGTAAATCGGTATAAAGTTAGTAAGGAATTATAACTTAATAAGTAGGTTATCCTTATGCCCTTAGCGTCTTAGCCTTTACTTAGTTTTATGTTTTTTCTTTTTCTTAGTAAGGTTAATAAAGTATTCGCTAATAATTACTTAGCTATTCGCTATATCCTTAGCGTTAACCTATTAGTTATACTTTACTAACTATCCTTTTTACTTAAATAAAAAGAAAGTATTACCTTAAACGCGTTTTTTATTTAGTACTTTTTAAACTTCTTATTTACCTTTTTTATCTTAAAGGTTAAGTATCGTTATTAGTTTAGCACCTCTTTAGTCGCTTAGCCTTTCCTTTTAAGGTTTTAATAAGTTAATATAGAATATATTATATATACGTAAGTACTTATTTAAGAAAGCTAAATAATAAGCTTACTTCTTAATAGCTTATAGTACCCGAAAAGGCTTAATTAACTTAAGAGATAGCTTTCTCTTCTTATCCTTAAAGCGTAAATTCTTTATAAAGAGCATAATAAAGTTACTAACTTTAAGTAAAGGTAGTTAGTGCTTAAAGTTATAGTACTTCGCTTACGCTTTAATAGCCTTTCGCTAGTATTCTTTAAGTTATTATTATAAAGTTTTTAGCTTATTAATTCTTACTCTTATTTTAAGCACCTCCCTTTTTATAATATCGTCTTTAATGTTAATATAAAAGTTTAGCTAGTAGCTAAAAAGGGCCTTATTAAGGGATAGCTTAATAGTAGTATTAGTTGCGTTATTATACGTAAATGATACTACCTAAAGAAAGGACGCTTAGTTTATTTATTTTAAATTTATAAAGTACCTTAAGTAGTAATATACTGCTTAATTTATACGCTCCGTTTATCTATTAGTTAAAGGGTAAAACGCTATTAATAACCTATATTTTACTTATAAGATAAAATATAAGTCTAACTAAAACTTATTAGTAAATAGTAATCCTTTATCCGTAACTACGCCCTTTAAGAGCTTATATACTAACTTAACGTTATAATAAAATGCCTCTACTAACTTAAGCGCGTTTATTATCTTAAAATATAAAATAAAGAGGCAGTACTTAGTATATTAGTTTATAATTATTAGTATTATATTAACTTCTCGCCCCTTATATTATAATTTTAGTAAACTTATAGTAAAGTCTATTAATAGTTCTTCTTATAATTATATAAGGCATAGTAATAATTATATAGCGCTATAAGGGCGATACCTTCTTAATACGGCGCCTTAATATACTAAGCATTCTTTAATATATTAATTAATATCCCTTATTATATTCTCTTAGTAGAAATTCCTTAATAGTAATTTACCTATTTATTAGCCTTTAAAGTATCTTACTAATAAGTCGTTATAGTAAAGTTATATTAACTCTTACTATAAGGTAGTATTAAAAGGTACTACGATTCGTCCCTTTTATAGTAGTAATCTATTTAGTCGCAATAACTAAGGATACTTTGTTTTTAAGAAGTCTTTAGTCGCTTTTCGTTAAGCAATTACTATATCTTCGCTTTAAGTGCGTTTTAGCAATTTTAGTAAAGTATTAAGAACTTTTATAGCGTATACTAAAAGGCCGTAAGCTATATTTTTTATAGTCTTTTTTAAAAGTAGCTATTTATAACTAGCTCTCTCTTTAGCTTATACGGCTAGTTACTTAAAGTCCGCTTTTAAGTTAGTTATAGTTCACTATATAAAAGCTTATATATTTTCCTTATATAAAAGCAACTCGCTACACTTATATTAGCTTAAGGTTAGGCTTTCTTTTACTTATAAAGACTTCTCGTTATCCTTTTATTAATTATTAGTAGTTATATAATTTATCGGTGCTAGCTTTAACTAAAGCTCCGGTAATAACTTTATAAATAAAGGCTTCTTACCTTCGTATTTAAGTATTCTTAATAGTGCGTCGGCTGGGTTTAATTTCCCTATCCTATGCTTAATCGTAAAGTTAAATAGCGCTAAGTATATATACTATTATACTTATCTTTAATTAAAGGAGGTTTAGCGTATAAACGTTTAAAGGTTAAAATAGTTAGATAAAACCTTTACTTATTATACGGCTCTTTTAACGTAATATCGCTAGTATTTAAATAACTTTACGATAGTAAATAGTTCTAAATCTAAGACTCCGTAGTTTAACTTAGCTCCGGTAAACTTTCTTAACTAAAATATAATTAAGTAATAGCAACCTTTAACGTTAAGCTAAGATAAAATGCCCGCTATTATATATTATAATATATCGGTTTTAATTTAAGTATACCTTTTTAAGTTATAGTATTAAAGTAAGGGTATATTCGTAAATACGTCTTTTAAGGACTAAAACGCTATAAATTTAGTCGCGTTTAAGTCTACTCTCCTTAGCTTCTTACTATTACTATTACCTTTTAGTAGTGCGGTAAGAGGTGCTACTCTATAAAAGTAGCGGTAGATAAAACGATAGTAATAATTATAAATCTTAAGGAAGACTTAAACATCTCGATAAGTATTAAGTATTAGCTATTTAGCGATTGCTTTTACTTATTAAGGATTTATAAATATCTTATTAACTAATAAAGTAAAACTAAGGAACTTAACTAATTGCTAATAAAATAGATATTTAAATAGCTTTACGAATAGTTACGCCGTATATAGCCTTTTTATAACTTATTAAAGGTATTTAGTGTATTCTTTTTTTATTTATAAGAAGATAAGGATATTATTAAGATATACTATATAAATAGTATCGATAAGGCTATTTAACGCTTAATTAATATAGCTTTAAAAAGTTGCTAAAGCGTTAGTTAGGCTAAATAGTATAATAAGGTATTTAAAGTGTCTATAGCGTAATTAAAAAGCTATCTTTTACTTATCGCCTTTTTCTATACGGATATATTAGTATGCGTTTTAAATATTAATCTTAAAAAAGAATTTAGCTCTTTAGTAGCGGTTAAAAATCACCGAAATAAGAGGTAAAGGGTACCGATTCTTCTATATAATGCGGTTAAGTCCTTAGTAGTCTATATAAAAACGAAGACTGCCGTCTTTCTTTAAGATAAAAAGAATTAGTACGCTTACTAAGCTTTATAATTCCTAGATAATGCTACGTCTTATAAAGTTACTAATTTAGTCCTTTAATATTTATAATTCGTTATAGGATAGAGGGTAGATTAGTCTAAAGGGTAATTCTATGCTAGAAGTTAGGTTAATTATGTAATTTATTCCTTTTTTAATCGGTAATAAGTTAGACTTATTTACTAACAATATATCTTTAAATTAGTATAAAGTTAGTAGTATCTTAGTCTATTCTCTCTTTAAAATCTCTTTATTATCGTCCTTATCTAGTAACGGAATAAGCTTAAGGTTAGTAGCAATTATATAGATATAGGCCTCGTTCCGGCAATCCCTTATAAATTTTTATAGACTCCGTAAGGTGCCGCTGCCGATTCAGTGCTTAAACTACTATTACTTTTTCTATAGAATAATATAGATTTTCTTATCCGTAATTGCCGTAGTTAACTAGAAAATTAAAATATAGTTATTTAGCGTTAACTTATTAATACCGACGTAGTACTAAGTAATTATCTTTTCGGTACCTCTTATATTAGTAATTGTTTTTAAAACCTCCTAAACCTTATAGTTATTTGCCTAACTATCGCTTAGTCTTAAGAGCTTAGGATATAATAGTAAGACTTATAATAAGCTTTATTAGCATACGAAATATATATCTACTAAGTCTACTATACTATAAGTATTTAAGTATACCTTTATATCGGTAAGGTTTCGCCTTAGTAGTACTATAAGAGTCTATAATAGCTCCCTTTAAGGTATTAATATAGCTAAAAGAAAGGCGTTTACTTTAGCCTTTAAGCGTTTCCCTATAAAGCGGCTTTAATACGTAAGGTATTCGCTAAGATATCTATAGTTAAAGCTAAAGTATACTTATTTATATAGTAACCTAGCTTATTATATTTAAAATAGATAACCCCTTAGTTTAAGGATAAGCCTCGGCCTTAGCCTTACTCTTTTCTACGACCTTAGCCGCGGCTATATTAAGGGGTATTTAAACGTAAGTCTCCTTTTATTATTATTAAGGTATTAGTAGTGCCTTAATAGCAAGAACCTCTTAATTACTATTTACTACGGCCTCTCTTATAAAAAGAATTTCCTTAGTTAAAGGATCCTAAACTTATTCCGCGCTATCTTAATCTAAAGCTTATGCTTAAACGGCGTTTCTTACTATCTATAGTATCTTAGTAGCATTAAGCTACTTCAATTAGTTCTTCTTTACTATACTTATAAATAGGTATTAAATAAAGGTTAAGTTACTCTTAAAGCTTTAATCGTAACTTAGCGAAGAACCTTAATAACCGTATTTACTTTAATAGCCGCTCGAAATGCCGTTTAATAAAGTTAAGGTAAAGGCTAAACTTTAGTAAAAACTATATATCTCGCTATTAAGCGTTCTTTAGCTATATTGCTAAGTGTATTTCTCTATTTACTATATCCTTAATAAGTATAAGTATCTATTCTTTAAAATAGATCTAGCTTATATTATATTATTCTTAATTAATTAGCGGTTATTCCTTAAGGTATTAGCGCTATCTTACTTTATAGTTAGTATATATATAATCTACTATAAATAGGATTTTAACGTCGTTATAGCGGAATTATTAAGGTATAGCTTTAAATATATCCTTTAGGTTATAGAGTTAGTTAAGTCGTTTCCGAAAATTAATTAGTTAAGCTAACTAAGTAATGTTTTTAAGCTTTACCTCGCTACCTCGACTAGCTATTAAATCGGGGGAGTTTAATTAATAACGCCTTTTTAATTAGTTAAGGAGTAAGCCTCCTTTTTTCGTATTTCCTCTTTAGGCTATACGATATACTCTTATAACTATTAAGTCTCCTTTAGTTCCTTAATATAGCTTTAAAGGGCCTTTTATTTTTCTCGAAGTAGCGGGGACCGAGCACCTACTAGTAAGGATATTCTTAACGGCACTTTTATAATCTTAAGCATAAAAGGTGTTTAATCGGATTTATTATCTAAATAAATCTCTTATACTTATAAGCCTTAATTAAGGTTATGTTAGCTTTGCCGCGCCGGTTTGGCACCGCTTCGCAATCTTTTCGCTAATACTATCTTTGTTAAGTAATTTAAAAGGGAATCTTTAGAAATTATAAGGAGATAGTCTCGCGATACTACTAATTAAGTAGTAAAGATAGTAGATAGTACGATAGGTTATAGTATTACTTAGCTACTTACTTTATTATAAAACTAAAGCTTATAGATAGGAGAGTCTCTTAGCTTTAGTCGCTAGGGCTTATCGACTACTTATTAAATCGGGACTAAAAGCGGGGCTTTTTACTTAGCGTATTCCCCGCACTTAGTTAGCTAATACTATTAGTACTATTCTTATATAATATAAATACTAAAGATATTAGTAATATAGATAATAATACTAGCGATAATAATATTAGCGAAAACTATACTTAGTAAAAGAATTAAGGGATTAAAGTAAAAATACTTAAGAGGCCTACTAAATATTATAAAGATTTTATAAAATACCTTATATTTAGTATTATAATTAATAATAAAAATATAAAACATATCCTTTTTATTATAAAAGAAAAAAAAGATCTTATAAAGCCTACTACTTATAAGCAGGCTATAAATAGTCTATAAGCAAAAGACTAAGATAAAGCTATGCTAACTAAACTAAACGAACTTATACGTTTAGATACTTAAGAAATAGAAAAGCTTCTTAGTAATAAGAAGCCTTAAAGAGGCCGATTAGTCTATAGAATAAAGAAGGATAATAAAAATAATATAACTAAGTATAAAGTTCGCTTTATAGCATAAGGCTAAAAGTAAATATACGGCTTAAACTATATTAAAACCTTCTTTACAACCGCTAGACCTAAGGTTACTAAACCTTTATTAATGCTAGCTATAACTAATAATTAGCAAATACTACAATACGATATTAAAAATACATTTATATATATAAATATAGATATAGAAATATATATAAATATATTATAAGATTATAAAGACTATGTTATAAATAAGGACCTTAAGTATAAAAATAAAAAGCAGTATAATAAAAATAAAAAGCTAGTTGCAAAATAAAAAAAAGCTTTATACGGTCTTAAACAAAGTCTGAGACTTTAGTATTATTTATTATCTAAGGCCTTAAGCAAGCAAGGATTTTCCTGCCTACTTATAGATAAAGAGGTATTTATAAACAAATAGCTATATAGCTATATTAGTTTATATAAACGATCTTTTATTCTTTAAGCCTAAAAAGGATTCTATAACTTATTAAATTAATAAAATAAGCAAGGTCTTAAAGATTTAATCTTTAAGCAAGGTAAAAGACTTCTTAAGAAGAACTATAACTATAAACAAAGCGAAAAAGAATATATATATATGCTAAGAAGAATATACCCTTAATAAGATAAAGAAATTTAATACATAAAATATAGGAACCTGAAAAACCCCTACTATAAAGGGAGTTAAATTAAATAAAATAGAAGATTATATAGCTATAAAAGAGGATATCCTATTATATTAAATGTAAATAAGCTTACCTTTATTTTTAGCAATGTTTTCAAGGCTAGTTATATTATACGCAGTAGTTTTATATGCTAGATTTGCTTTTAATTTACAAATACCACATTTTAAAGCACTAAATACGGTCTAGAAATATCTTAATTAATATCCTAGCCTAAGCATATACTATGACTATAATATAGCACTTAATATACTATTTTTAAAACCCTATACTAATGCTAATAAGGTTAGCGATCTTATAAACTATAAGTCGGTCTCCGGAGCCTATTTCTTAATAAATAATAACTTTATAAGCTAGGCTTGTTAAAAATAAATATCTATAGCACTCCCTATATACAAGGCCGAATATATAAGCCTTAAGGAGGCTAATAAAGAAGCTCTATATCTATATAGCTATTTTAAAACTATAGTAAAAGGAATGTTTTTAAATATACTTTAAAATAAAGGCCTTATAATTTTTATAAACAATTAATCTACTTTAAAAAAAGCAAAGAATCCTAAATTATATAAGCTATAAAAACATATAGGCTTAGTATATAATTTTATACGTAATAGTGTGAAAGAAAAGGAAATAAAAGTTTATTATATAAAATCTTAGGAAAATATAGCAGATATATTTATTAAGGGATTAAGTCTTATTCTATTTAATAAATCCTAACGTTTACTAAGAATTAAAGAGGTTATAATATAAATTCCTATAATAAAGGTTTTTCGCTATTCCTTGCTTTTTTTAGCTTTCCTTTATATAACTTAAGGTTTTTTACTTATATAAAGGTTTTCCTTAGATAATAAAAAAAGAGGTTTTACTTAAAATAATAATACATTTTTCCTTTTAAGTAAGATTAAAAGCTTTAAGTTTTTCCTTATAAAAATAGGTTTTCTTAAGCTATAAAGAAAGAATTCTTTCTTTATTTTTAAGGGTTTTTAATTTACTTTAATTAGTATGTTTAAAACGCACTTATATACTATAAGTACCCTTTAAAGAAGGCTATAAGGGAGTAAAATATACTCTCCCGCAGCCTGTAGGCTAAATAAAGTATAAATAACACGCGACATAAATACGCTAAAATATATTTTAAATCCGTTACATAATTCTACATACTATATAAGCAAGATATTAGTAGATTAAGAAGAGGTATATGTAGAGACTATATGTATAATCCGTGCTAAGTTGCTACGCTACCTCGTATTCCTTGCGGAATTAATCCCTAGGTTTATAAATATAATATTAACTAAATAATAGCTATTAGCCTACTATACATAACTACGCTAAATAGTAGGCTCTTTTTTAAATTACTTAAGTTCCTTATAGCTTAGGAATTGTCTATATAAGGAGGCCTTAGTCCCCCCTTTACTTTAAATAAATTATTAAGCTTATATATACATATCTTATCTATTTCTTTACCTTTTCGCACACTCTTTACAACTTTATAATCCCCTTACTTATAACTATATGCTTGCTCTTATCTAGATCTATTTACTTCTTTATTGCTTTATCGTTTTCTTAAACTTTATTAAAAGATACTTTTAGTAGTTTTAATAAGTAAAATCTCCTTATATCCTTAGCTTATAGTTAAGGTTTTTCTTAAGGCTTAGTAAGCGCTTTTTTTTTAATGCTTAAAGAAGACTAAAGAATTATTTATTTAATATTAATACTATTCTTATTAAGGGGCTTAAAGCTATACTTAGTCTTAATATTTATATACTAAGTGTAAATAGGTTTAGCCTACTAAAAGTATCGCTTATTATATGTTTATTGCTTATTATTAAGGTCTTAGTCTTAATACGTTTATTAAGTGCTTAACCTTTTATCTTATATATATCTTAAAATCCGTTATACTAAAAGGCCTTAAGCGTAAAAAGCTTATTTTTATTAATTAAAAGCCTTAAAAACACTTTAATTCACGCGGCTAAGGCGGATAAGGCTAAATAGTAATACTAAACTAAGAAACTACTAGGTATCCTTTAAGGTAAATTTTTAGTTAAAGCTTATAAACTAAACTTTATTAGTAATACGTAGTAAAAATATCCGCTAAGCTTATTATCTTAAAGAAAAGGTAGCTTTATTATTAGCTTAATTTAAAGGGTATTTAAAAAGCGGAGAGCTAAAAAGACTTAAAGTTAGCTTATCTTAACTTCTTTTAATTAAAAGATAATTAATCCGTTTAAGTAGTACTAAATTAAGTTTACTTAGTTATATAAGTTTTATTATTTTATAGTTTATTCTTTATTAGTATTTTAAAAGTAAATTACCTTTAAGAAGGCGGTAGTCCTAGCTTAGCTAAGTAAGACTTATTTTATATCTTATTTAGCTTTATAGGCTATTGCGGTATAATACCTTAAAAAGGGGTAAAGGAAATTATTAAACCGGTATAATTAGTAAGCCGCAGCTTTTTCTACTTTTATAGCTTAATTATCTTTAAGATTAATTATAAGCGCGTTAGAAAAAGCTATTTATTATTAAGGTTAAACTTAAAAGCTAATAAGAGCTTCTTATTAAAGACAATATAATTTAATATTTAATTTCTTATAAAATAAGTGCTTAATAATATAATATAGTCGCTTTAAGCTTAGCGGATAGTAAAAGGATTTCTATTTAAATAAGTCAGAATTATTATTATTTATTACGCTTTATAGTATAAAGATAAAAGGATAAGGCGCAGATTAATTACTACTAGTTAAGGCTAGTACTATAATCTAATTATAATTAATTAAGGCCGGTACTATAAACTAATTATAGCCGGTTAAGCCGGTATAATAAACTAATTACCGCTAATTAAGCCGGTATAACAAACTAATTACTATATATAAACGTATATAAGGGTTTATAAATTATAAAAAGCTTATTTTTCCTTTATACTATAGCTAGCTACTTTATACTTAGTTTTTTAAGCTAATTTTAAGGATCTTTAACTATATTATCTTACTATTTATTAAAAGTATATAGATAAACTATAAACATCCTTATAAAACTGCTTTATAAACTAAGTATAAGCCTAGTAAAAAATACTATAAGCTATAGTTAAGCAAATCTTTTAAATATCCTTAAATATCCTTTAAAATCGCGGTAAAGTTTATTATATATCTTTTAAGGTGCTTTTTTTAGTAAATAATAAGCTAAACTCAAGTTAAGATATCCCGCTAAAATCCTTAAATATCCTTTAAAAATACTAGCAAAATCCGTTAAGTAGTTTTTATTATATTCTTTATAGTAAAAGATATCGTAAACTATAGTTAAATAAGCTTCTTAGTATTTATAGTTATATTTTAGAAACTTTAGCGGGGTTTAATCGGAAATATTTATCGCGTCTTCTTAAGCGAGCCTTTATAGTATATACTTTAAGCGTTCCCGCTACAAGGTTTTATAAGGCTCCTAAGGAGTAAAGGAAGGAGTTTAAGCATAGCCGCTTAAATTTTATAATACTAAATATCTCCTCCGCTATAGCGGCGAGGCGCTTACTAAGCTAGATATCGCAATTATTTTAATTAAAGCGGTATAGCCTTATTAATAAACCTAAGATTAAATAAAAGGAATCTTTAAATTTAAGGCGGTAATAGTATATAAGTCTTATATAGTAATAGCGAGAAATATCTTAATAAGGGTCTTTAAGATAGATAAAGCACTTTAAATTAAGGAGATTGCTAATATTAATAAAGTAAAAGTTATATAAGCGTGAGTAATATAGCTTAAAATTAAGACTTTTATAACTATAACTCTTATTATTAAGATAAGTGGATTAGTAAAGCTTAAGAGGCTGTATAATATAAGCGTATTCTTTAAAGCTTAAATATTTTAGTATAAGCTTTATAATAAGTTAGTCTAACTTACTTAGTACTATAACTACTATAAGTATAGATATATCGCTAAGCATTATACCTTAATATAGCTTTATACTTATTATAAAAGGACTTTATATATAGGTGGAGAAGACGATTACGATATAAAAAAAAGCTAAGTCTCTTATAACTTTCTATCTTATAGTAAGTAGTACTTAGCGTAGTCTTATATATATCTTATAGTAGTAAAAGCTAAAGGTAAAGCGAGAGATTACTACTTAAACTACTTATAACGCTTTACTAACGCCGGCGGCTAGCTAGACCCTTAAGTCCTCTTCTCCTTTATAAAAAACTATAAGCTAGTATTATTATAAGTATAAAAACGCCTTAAGCAGTTAAAAAAGGACAGATAAACGCTATTAGCCCCGCCGGCTAAGGCTTTAGTAGTAAGCGCAAACCTAAGCAATATTAAACGCTATATAAAGTAGCGGAGTATATCGCTTTTTAATATAAGCTATTACTTTATCTTAAACGATAATAAGCTTTATATTATCCTTTTATATATAAAACTAAAAGTCCTTTATTTAAAGATATTAAAAAGATATAAACTAGTATAGCTAGCCCTTAGCTTCCGCGCTAAGTATAATATAATAGTGCTTTAAAAATAAAGGAAATATAAAGCTTTAAGGCCGTAGCTTTAAAAGGCATACTATACTAACTTATATATAAAGAAGGCTAAAACGCGATATACGTTTTTAAAAGATATAACGCGGGAATATAAATACTATAAACCGGACGCGACTAAGAAGAAATAACCTTTAGTAATAATATAAAGTTAAGGTTATTATATTTACTACTAAAACAAATACTAATAAGCTTATCTAAGGCCTTATAGAAAATCGATAACTAAGGCCTATTAGTTTTAATTAAGAACTTTAAGATTTATTACCCGCTTTAAGATACTTATAACTAAACCTTTAATAAAGCAAAATAATTTATTAAAGACACTATGCGGCTTTAGCTTAAACTAGCTATACTATAAGGTAAATATATATATTTTTTCTATAAGTATAAGGATAGTATAATAAACCTTATAATTAAGGAGCAAATAGGTGTGAAAGAGGGCAGGCTTGTAGCTACGAGTGAGGGGATTATAGAGATGCAAAGAGTGTGCGAAAAGATAAAGAAATGGGTGAGATGTGTGTGTGTAAGGTTAATGATCTATCTAAGGTAAAGGGGGGACCAAGGCTTCCTTATATAGACAATTCCCAAGCTACAAGTGACTTAAGTGATTTGGAAAAAAGCCCCCTGTCTAGCGCAGTTATGTATAGTGGGCC
>JAPEBW010001564.1:0-22102 GCA_027405785.1 Ophiocordyceps robertsii | reverse complement strand
CATAGAGATGTAAAGAGTGTGCGAAAAGGTGAAGAAATAGGTGAGATGTGTGTGTATAAGGTTAATGATCTATCTAAGGTGAAGGGGGGACTAAGGCTTCCTTATATAGACAATTCCCAAGCTATAAGTGACTTAAGTGATTTGGAAAAGATCCCCCTATATAGCGCAATCATGCATAGTAGGCTAATAGCTGTTTTTGGGTTAATATTGTATTTGTAAGCCTAGGGATTAATCCCGCAAGGAATACGAGGTGGCGCAGCGACTTGGCACGGATCATGCATATAGTCTCCACACACACCTCTTCCTAATCTGCTTATATCTTGCTTATGTGTGGGTGAAATAATACAAGGAAATATGTATAGTATGCAGAATTGTATAGCGGATTTAATGTATATTTCAGCGTATTTATGTCAGGTGTTATTTATGCTGTATTTGGCCTATAGGCTGCGGGAGAGTATATTTTACTCCCTTACTACTAGCTAATATTAATAACTTGAATTTAAATATTTAAGTATATTTAAGCTTAGCGCGCTATAGTAATAATACGTGCTAACTTTATATACTATAGTAATTATTAATCATATCTTTTTATTTAATATCTATTAAAGATAAAAAAAATCAATATAAGTTAATATATTAATTTTTAAACGTTTTTTACAATATATAGTCTTAAAGCGCGTTAATAGTAGTAATTATATTATAAATATATTCATATTATATAAATATTATACTATATATAGGTTTAAGATATAAATATCTAAGTAAATTAAATAAATTAGTATAAATATAAGTAAAATAATTATAGGCTTTAAGTAAAGCTTAATGTTTATAAGCTCTTTATTAACGATTTATATTTAGAGATATTATACGTTTAATATATACAAGGTAAAAATAGCGCTATAAGATAATACTATGTATCGCCTTTTACTTATTAAGCAACGGCGGCGGGCGTAAGGACTTATATAAAGGCGCTAGTATATAGTTACTAAGCGTGCTAATAGGTATAGTATAAGAAGACGGTTATAAGCTAGCGGGAGATAAGGTATAAGGGACTAAGGTAAGAATATTAAGGCGTAGTATAGCGGAACTATTATAAGTATAAGCGTATATATAAGAAAGTTAGTATTTAAACAAGAAAAAAAAAGGAAAAAAAAAGAGAAAAAGTATTTATACTTTAAGAAAAAAGGCGGAAAAAAAGTAAAACGTACTTTAAGCACTAATGAACTTAGTAAGCGGAGGGGGCATATTATACTGCTTTAATATTATTAATAGCGATATAGTAATATAAATAAGTAAGCGTATAACACTTTAATTGCTATAGCATAATATTTTTTAAAGAGATATATTAATATATAATCGTAAGTATAATAAAGACGATAATACTAATTAATATTAAGCGTAAAAAAACAAGTAAGGCGGCGTTATTATATAGCTTAGTATATAATAAATTAAAGAAGGATAGTATTATAAGCTGTGTTATAAGAAAAGCTATAGTTATATTATAGTAAAGACCTTAAGATAAGGCCGATATTTAGCCGAAGTTATATAAAACGTTACTTAAGCTTAGCTTAAGTTTAGCTTGAAATTAACTTAAGTATAAGCTACTTAAGTAACCTTTATAAGTATAAAGCTATATAGCTTAAATAGAGTTTTCCTCTTTTTTCCCTTAGCTTTAAATAAATAATTATTTTGCTACATGATATTAAACTAAGTATACGCTAGCTCTTAATACTATTGCTTGGTTTTTATTATATAAAAAGAAACTAAAGTATTTTAAAACAATCCCTTTACTGCTTTTTTAGTTTATTTCTTATTATATTAACTTTTATAACTATATATTAAGAAAGGGGGGGGGGGCAAGTTATAACTAAGCTAATTAGTTAATTAGCTTAAAGTATTATAATCCCCGCTATAAAGTACTAGTCTTTATCTTAAGTAAACTTTATAATAAGTAATTTATATATTTCTTAGTTATTGTAAATTAGTTAATTTAAGTATTAAATTAACCGCTAAAACACGTATTTTAAGTTGTTACTTTATTTTATTTTATAATTAAAATACTTTTCGTAAGCCTTTTATTAAATAGTAAGTAAGTAAATTAGCGTAATATATTTAATATAAATTTATAAGTTTAAAAAGGAAACAAAGACTTAGTCTTTAGCTAATTAAACTAAATAAGGTAAAACTATCTTATTTTTTAAATTTCTTTAGTCAAAACTAGCTTAAAAAAAGACTTAAGAAAAAAAAAGGGAAAAACCTCCTTTTATATCTTTCTAAGGCTACTAAAAGGCTTTCCTTTTATATGCTTTTATATACTTTTATATACTAATCTATAACTTATACTATATATAACTTATAAGGTTATTAACCTACTTTTTTAACAATTAAGAATCTACTTAGCTATTTCTCTTACTAATAATAAGTAATATACTAGCTATTACTTATTATTAGCTTTTTTTAATAAATATCCTTATCTTAGGGCCCTTTATAAGATTTTATCTTTTTTAAAAAGAGGCCTTTTACCTTAGCTTTAACAAGGTATTAGTTAATTATATAAAGTATTAGTCGATTAATTTAATACTATTTTATTACGGGCTAGGCCTTAGATTAGGCCCGGGCTGCGCCCGTGCAACCGACCCTTAATAGGCGTGGTTAATTAACTAGCTAGCAGCTTAGTTAATTTATCTTCTTTTGCCGTGCGCCTAGCGCACCACCTACCGCAGCGGGTAGATTAAATAGCTGCCCCGTAGCAGCAACGAACAGTAGTATAACCACTGCTTTAGCCCCGTTAAAGCCGACCCGTAATATATTCTCGTTATTCGCCCACGCTACCTTAAGCCGATTATCAGCGTATTTTACTTTTACCGCTTATAGCTAATACTAGCCGTCTTTAACCGTTAAGCTATATTATTTTTTCTTATAACTACTAGTACTTATAAAGCTTTTCTAAATTTAATAGCTTTAATAAAAATCACCTAGTATTTTTATACTTAGTAAGTTCTTTAAGTTATTATATTAAAAAGGTATTTACTATAATTATATCTATTTAATTATAATGAATAGAAAAAGAAATATTTACTTTTCCGATATTATAGCTAACTAATTAGCTATAAGCTAGTTTAAAGTATTTAGAACTTTCTTATCTCCTTATAAGTTTTATAAATAGTAAATCTCTTTTAAAGATTCAAGCTCTTAAACTTATTACTAAAGAATTAGCTAAGCGATAAAAGTTTATTACCTCTTTTAAACCCTATTTTTAGTTTTATCTTATTATAATAAATTAAGAAGTAGTAAAAGTTATATTTATATCTCGTTGCTTTCTTAGCTTAGTAGCAATATAGTTTTTACTATTTCTAAAGGACTATTTAGATAATAGTCTTAAAGAAAGGAATTTTAAGACGAAGAATACTTTTAAGAATTTCGATAACTTTAAAGAAGGTTTATAAAAAACGTTCATAATTATATATAAGCAACGATTCGTAAAGCATAAATTAAGAGGCCTTAAGTTAGTTATAACTTTCTTAGCTTACGTAGCTTAATTGTAATTAATAAATATTAAACTAAAATAGGAAAGCGATACCTTTATAGCTACGTTTTATAACGGACGAAAGGAAAAGGTTAGACAAGGTTTACTGCTTAAATTAACTAAAGACGCCTTTAGGCTATATAAATCTAGCGGTTTAAATAGACGAGAGGCAGTATAAACGCTAGTAGTATAAGAAATACCGGTTAACTCCTAGTAAAGTTATTAAAAGAAATAATAATAAGAAGTAAAAGCGCGACTTAAGTAACGTAATAAACTTAGATACCCTTAAGGCGAGCCCGCTAAAGCCTACTAAAGAAGCTATTTAATCCTTTACTTGCTAAAAGAAAAGCTATATCGTAAAAGATTATATTAAAAAAACAAATTCTTTTAATAGAAGGAATATACTTATTTAAGAGAATAATACCCTTTTAGCCTACAATTCGCGATATACTATACTATTACCTTTTACAAAGGATATTAAAAAAATTAATATCAAGCTTATTATACTAACCCTTAGTCCGTTTAAATTTAGTTCTCTTAAAAATCGACTTTATAAAGAAGATCTTAAAATAAAGATAAAGGTAAATAGCTAAAAAGACTAGTAAAGAAAGACTTTTTAGACTTAGGATAATTATAAGTATAGAACCTCCTTATAATTTATAAACGAAAGTAATAAAAATACTCTTTATGTTAATACTAATATTACGCCTTTAAATAAAAAAGAAAGCAATAATTTAAAGGACTTCGAAATTAATAAAATAAATAAAGAGCCCTTTTTTATAAAAAGGCATAATTACGGGATGTATACTCCTTTTATTAAATAGCTCGATATAGTTATTACTATTAAGGATAAGGCTTCTAAGGAGCTTTTTAGACTAAATACTACAATAAAGATTGCCTTATATATCTTTTAAATAAGTAAGAAAGCGGCTATTTTCTTAAACAAAGAAAGATTTATAATAAACCTACTATAAGGATTAAAAAACTTATAACTAAAACAAAGGTTTTTATTAAAAACCTTAAAAAGAATATTAAAGCTAATAAAAAGGAGACTAAATAAAAGAGAATTAACAATCGAATTAAAATTAAATGACTTTAAATATTAAAAGAGTATAATAAAACAACTATTAAAAGCCTTTAAGATAATAACCTAGCTTAAATAAATACGATTATAAAGCTAAGAAAGATAATATATCTCTTTTAATTTATATTACTAATTTAATAAAAGATAAAAGTAATCTTAAGATAAAAAACAACGTGCTAGCTAATAAGCTTAAGGAAGATATAAAATTCTTAAATTTAGCTATAAAAGATACGAGTAAATAATATAGTGAGTATTTTAAGATATATTTTAGCCTTCGTAATAAGGTTAATAATTTAAAAATACTATTAAAAGTAAAGCAATTCTTAAACGGAAGGCTTAAACGTTAGCTAAAAGCTAAGTAAAAAGACATTCATAATTATAAGTGAGAAAATAAAATAGATTATAGTTAAAGAGTTAATATTATTAATAAAGCAGTTAGGAACTATAAAGCTAGTAAGGATTGAGTTTTTAAAGCTATTAAGCGGCTTAGTAACTTAAATAAACTAATTTTATAGAAAGAATTAAAATTTACTAAGAAGTTAGTAAATAAAGTAAAAAGCTAATAAGCCTAGGAATAATAAGGCTATTGCTTAGGACAAAGAACTTACTTTTGTTAAATAATATTTCTTATTATATAAAAATAACCTTTTTATTAGAATTAAAAGGAAATCGCTATAAGGTTTAAGTAAATTACGGTATTATAAGTAGAAATGTTTTCTTTATAACGGTAAATCGTTTAAAATTACGTTATAACAATAAAGCGCTTTATATACTACTTTTAGTAAAAGGATTAAAATTTAAATATAATAAAGGTTAGATTATATATAAAACTAATTCTTTTATATATATAATAAGGATTTTTAACTTTAAAGATTCTTTTAACGTCTTAGCTATTAGCTTTAATATTTTACTAAGAATACTCTTTTTATAAAAATATAATTTTACAATAAACAAAAATAAAGGCCTTTTAAAGTTTAAAGACGATACTTTAGATGTCTCTTTTTATAGCGTAATAAAGATTGAACCCGGAATAAGACCCTGAAATAATTTAAATATAATATTACTAAATAATAGCTATAGAAAGAAAAGCAATAATATTAAACCTAAAGCTTATATAATAGTAAATATTATAATAATAAAGATTAAAACGGGAAACGATAAAACTATTAATATAATAAAAGATAATACTATTACGACTAGTATAATAGAAGCGAAAATAATACTTAACCTTAGTAAAGATACTAAAAGCTTAAAAGATAGTTATAAAGCTACTTCTTATTTCTTATAAGAAAATTTATTAAATAACTTAAAGCTTATTAAGTAGTAATACTTTAAGATTAAAATTAATATTAAGAAACAGAATAAGAGGAAAAGATAAGATAATTTATAGAAAAATAGCTCGTAGTATTTAAAAGGTACTTTTAATTAAAAGCACTTAAAAGAGCGAATATAGAATATAAGACGTTTAAAAGGTACTATTTACTTTAAATACCTTAAGGATTATTATTTTAAAATACTTTAAGATATTCTAAAGAAACACTTAAAAGTATTTACGCCGCTACTAAAAGATAAGCTACTACTAAAAGGTAGTGAAAACTACGAAATTAATTTAAAAAAAAGCTTAAAGCCTAAAGTAAATATTTATATTATTAATATAAGCCGCTATATATTCTTAGTATTTCTTAAAAACATTTTTCATTAACATTTTAATATATACTTAAAAGTTCTTATTACTTAAAAGTATTACTAGCAACGTTTTTAGCTTATAATAGCTTTTAATTATAAAATATTTTTAAACGTTTTAATAAACTAAACACTAATAAAAAAACAACTATATATTTTAAGCACTAATAAACTTCTTTTCTTTAAGGCGTTTTATTATATTGCTTTAAAGCAGTATTAAGTAAGCGTTTAAAGTTATAATAGTATTTATTCTTTATAAATTTTTAACTATTTACTTTTCTTTCTTCTATTAATTATTTTAAAACCTATAAAGACTAGTGCTAAATAGCGGGTTAGCTTATAAACCGGCTTTATTTATCCTTACTTAGTTAGCTAGCTAGATATTATATTTACTTCTTTTTTCTTTTTATTACTTAATAAATATATCTTTAAAGAGACTTATTTATATTATTATTCTTTTACTTACGTAATATATATATACTTAGAATTATTTATATATATTACTTTATTCTCTTTTTAATAGGGAAAAAAATCAAAAGATACTATTAATTTTTAAGCGTACTTTAAGTCCTAAGCGTAGTTTTAAAAACTTTTATTAGTAGGAAGCTTAAGTAAATCTTTAGTTAAGCTAAGTTTAAGCTTATAAGCAGCTATAAAATCTTTTTATAAATAGTTTTCAAGTAAGTTAATTCTTTTTAAGCTTTTTACTAAAGCTTTTACTAAAAGGATAGTAAGACTAACTTCTTTATATAACGTAAACTATTTATTAAAGTTTATGTTTATTTTTGCTTTTTAGCTTTAGCAGAATATTAATAGTTCTTTAGAATAATTAACTATTATAAAGCCTTTATAATCCTATATTTATATTTCAGCAAGCTAAAGGTTAATAAGAAGAAATATTATATTACGCCTAAATAATAATACTAAAACTTAAATAGGTAAAGCGTAGCTAAAGTTCGCTAGAATTATTATAATAATTTAGTAAATTACTTACTTATAAATATCTAAGCTTAGTTAAACTATCTTATTTTTAACTTAAATTCTTTTATAGGCTTTAATTTATAAGACTATTATAGAATTAATAAGGTCCTTTTAGTTAAAGACTAAAAGGTCTTAGCTTTATAATATACTAATAGCTAAGCGTCTTAATATTTCAGGACTAGTTTTAACTTATATAACCGCAAGGCTACTATTTAGCCTCTTATTATAAATAGAATAAACTCTGCTTATTAAATAGTAGCTATTCTTTTTACTTTTTAGATAAAGATTTATTTAAAGGAGTTTATAGTTATATCTTAAAGTATTTTTATAAGGTTAGCTTAAATAAGGCTTTAGTTTACCTTAGTTTCTTTATAGACCTTTATACCTATCTTAGGCTTTTCCTTTTTATAGATTAGTAAGCGTATATAAGTAAATTATAATAGCTTATTAAAGCTTAATAGTAAAACATTTTAAAAAGCCTTAACTATTTTAACGCTTTAAAGCTTTTTAATAACTACTTATAATATTAAGCTACCTTTTAAAACAACGATATATTAGTTAAAGTTAAGGGGGTGCCTATTTTTAATATATTTATAAAGCTTTTTTTATAATAGAAATTCTTTACTATAAAGTTAATATACTTTATTAGCCTTTTATACTAAGTTTATTATAATCTAAACTATAGTTTCTTTTAAGTTTTTTAGATATCTGTTCAAGCTCTTTTTATATTATCTTTTTTATCTTTAAATTAATTATTAGCTTAAGCTATAGTTTCTTTCTTAGTTATTAAGTACGTGAAATTTAGTTTTAAGATTTATAAGTATATTGTCTTAAAGGGTTTTTCCTTTTTAAGTTAGAAGTCTTTAGCATTTATTTTTAGTTACTTAAGCGGGTTTGTTTTTTAACTTAGTAAGCGCTACGCAGATTTTAGTATTTTTACTTAAGCTAAGTAGTTTATAAATATAACTTAAGGTCTTAAAAAACCTTTAATAAATAGCTAAAGTATCCCGGATAATTCCTTAAGTAAATATAAAGTATAGCTTATTAAACCTTAATTTTTTATAAAGTAGCTTTACTCCTTTTATAAAAGAAAGTATTTTTATAATCCTTATATATATTTTAATTATAGCTCAAAACAATTTCTTTATATTTTTTAGATTAGCAGATAATATATCCAGTTCTTACTAAAAAGTATTCGAATTTTTATATGTAAACGTTGATTTTTTAGAAAGTTAATATAGTTTAATAGTTTAGTTTATAATGCAAAGCCTTAGCTTTATACTATAAACGTAGTATTAAAAACTTAAAGTTAAATCTTATAGCTATATTTTTTATAGTTTAATACTCTTTATTAAGCACTTATATTTTTTTTTTTGCAGACTTTATATCGTTTTTATAAACCAAAGATTTATTACTTTAGCTTTACGCAAAGCTTACTAAGTGTTTTTTATTTAAGTTTTAAAAGGTTTTTAAAATACTATTTTGTTATACCTCTTTAAAAGAATAAAGGTTAAAAAATAGCTAACGTATTTATATCGGCCTTGTTTTTACTAGCGTTTTAGTAACTAAAACTTATAAAACGATATATTCCTTAAAATATACTAACCTTATTATCTTTTTATATTTTGTTAAAAGACGCTTTTAGTAGTCTTAAAGGGTTAAACCTTCTTATGCATTTAACGTATAGCTAAGGCCTTTCTTTATATATAGCTAGCGCTTCTTTTTTTTTATTACTTAAAGAAAAGTAAAGAATTATTCGTTTAATATTACTATTATCCTAACTAACAGGCTTAAAGCTATATTTAGTTTTAGTATTTAAATACTAACTATAATTAAGATTAACTTACTAAAGGTATTACTTATTATATTTTATTGCTTATTATTAAGGTTTTTATCTTAATATTCTTACTAAGTGCTTATTCTTTAAATTTACATGTATGTAAGAATTTAGCATATTATAAAGGCACTAAGAGTAAAAGGCTTACTTTTATTAATTAAGAGTCGTAAAAACGGTTTAGTTCGCGCGGTTATAGCAGATACAGCTAAATAATAGTATTAAACTAAGAAACTACTAAGTATTCTTAAGGGTGAATTTCTAGTTTAAGCCCGCGGGCTTAGCCTTATTAGTAGTATGTAGTACGAATATTTACTAAGCTTATTATCCTAACGAAATAGTAGTTTTATAGTAAGTTTAATCCGAAGGGTATTTTAAAAGTATAAAACTAAAAGGTCTTTAAGTTAGTTCGTTTTAGCCTTTTTTTTAAAGAATAGTTAAGCTATTTTAATAGTATTAAATTTAGTTTACTTAGTAAAATAGATTTTATCGGTTTATCGTTTATTTTTCATTAGTATTTTTTAAAGCAGATTACTTCTTTAAAGGTAATAGTTTTGACTAAGCTAAGTAAAACTTATTCTATATTTTCTCTAGCTTCTAGGCTTATAATATTATAATACCTAAGAAAAAAGTTAAAAACATTATTAAACTAATATATTTAGTAAGTTACAGCTTTTTTTACTTTTATAGTTTATTTATCTTAAAGCCTTATAATAAACGTATTAAGGAAAAGAATTTATTATTTAGATTAAACTTAAATAAAAGCTTTTTACTAAAAAAAATACTATTTTGTATTTAACTTTTAAAAAATAAGAGCCTGATTATATAATAAATTTGCTTTTACCTTCGCGGATATTAAAAGAATATTTATTTAAATAAGTACGAACTATTACGATTCTTTATAATCTAAAAAGCAAACATAAAAAGATGAAAAGTAATCTAATAACCGCTAGTTAAAGCTAATACTATAAACGAATTACTGCGAGTTAAGTTAATATAAAAATATAATTCTTATAGTTTATAGTATATAGGGGTCTATAGGTAATAACAAGCTTGTTTTTAAAGTAGTAAATCTTAACGCGTTTAATTTTCAAGCTTATAATAAATTAGTTTTACTATTATACTACTAATTAGCGTAATGAAATCTTTTTAAAGTAAAGCATAAAAGTTAGTAAGTAATCTACTTAAAGAAAAAAGTTATAAAAGGTTTATTTTTAGAAGGAATGTTTTTATAAAATAGTTATATAAGCAAAAAAAACATAAAACGCATAATATAATAAGTAGTAAATAGAGAAACTAAGCAAGCAAAAAGTATAAATTTAAGATATAAGAAAAAGAAATTTAATTAAAAAATTAGTAAACGATATATAGATTAATATAATAAGAAGTTATAAAGAGATAACTATAGAATATTTAACTAATATAAGAAAGTTAGCGTAGTTTATTACTAGGTTAAAGCGGCCTTTAAGCTGTTAATAGAACGGCGCGCTATTTTTATATTATTATAATTCTTATAATAAGAGTTTTTTATTAATCTTAAGATTTATTAATAAGATTAGTTTATATAAAGTCTTAGGCTAGTACTAAAAAGTTATAGCTACTTAGTACTTTCTTTTAAGTAACTAAAAACTCTTTTTAAGCCGTATTATAATAATACCTCTTCTTTTAAGTATTAAGGATATATTTAACTTTTTAATAGTTTATATTAGGTTTTAAGTTTAAGTAAGTTTTAAGTGTAGCCACTAGCTTAAAGTAAGAAAAGAATTCCTAAGTAAATGTTTACAAAGTTATTTCCTTTTAACTATAATATAAAGTAGCTAATACGTTTTATAACTTTAAACGGCTTTATATAGTATTCTTTAAGCTTTGTTACTTAGCTATAATAAATTAAGTAACCTTTATTAAGCTATACCTAAGCTTAATCGGCCGGCTGAAATATAAGCTTATATCGTCCGGGATTAAACTATTCTTTTATAGCGGCTTAAGTATAAAATAAAGCTATTTTACCTTAAATTTTAAAATCCTTCTAACTAGCTATAACGGGTTAGTTCTTTAAATGTTATAAGCTATTACTTATACGTTAGCTAATAATAAGCTTACTTAAAAATATTAAAATAACTACTAAGTAAATATTATTTTAGAAGAACTAAAAAAACAATAAGGCTTTTACTTAGTATTTATTAAGAAAGTCCGGAGTAAAAACCTATTAAGCGGTTTTAACTGTTTAATTTTAGTGTTGTATATAAATATTAGTTTAAAAGTATAAAGTAGTAAAAGCTAAAAAGCTTTAATTAAAACGATATTAAAAGTATACGCTAAAAGGCGGATATAAACTATTAATTATAGTTAAATAAACATTACTAAAAAATCTTTAATTAAAATAAATAAGCTTATTATAAAGCGTTTATACTAAGTTATTAGCAGTAAAATAGTTATAGCTTAAAAAGAGGAGGAATGTCTTAAAAAGCTTATTTAATACTATAAGTAAAGTCTTAAAGTATTTTTAAAGTAGTATTATTTACAGTTAACCTTTAAAAGCAATATTTAAGAAACTAATAGTAAAGTTGAAAATAATAATAAAAAAAGAAATACTTAAAAACAAATAAGGACTAGCCCCCGCGTAAGTTAAAAGTAGTTTACTTAGTTTTGTTTATATATAATATATTCCTATAGCTTATTAAAAGTTTATTAAAGTATATTAAAAATTATAGGACTTATAAGTAGTTTCTTTTATATTTAGCAGCGTATAAATTTAAATTTCCGGATGTGTTTATTCTTTATAATAAAGTAAATATTATATATATTCTTTAGTAATTATAGTAATAGTAATAGTAATAGCAGTAGTAGTAATAATTATAATAGTGAAACTAGTAACTTACTTACTTTAGCTTAGCTTTTTTAAAGCTACTTTTAATGTTTTAGCTATAAAAGGACATAAAGACTATTTACACCTTAATTTAATATATCGACCTTATATAAACCTTTCGTTTAATACGGACTATTTATTATCTACTCTTATTTATTAAACTAGTTATTTATTTCCTACTTATTTAAAATGTTTCCTTATTCCATAAAAGCTATTTAATAGCTATTAAATTAAAAATATAAAAGCTTTACTTCTTAGTTACTTATTCTTACCTTTTTCTTTTACTTTAATTCTATATATAAATTTCTTTAATAAACCTTTTTTACGTCTAAAGGTTATAAGCCCCGATTCTTCCTCCTCGTATAAAGGAATTAGTTATTATAGTACCTTTTTTATACCCCTGCCTATAGACTACGTTCTTTAAAAGCAAATTACGCTTTTCTTATAGAAAATTAATTAAAGAAGCACCTTATTTACAACGCCTTATTACCCTTTGTTATTTTATTTTACTAGGAAAATAATAAAATTCGTAAGCTCTTTAAACAAACTTACTTAAAACAGCTCTTATAACTAAAAGTATTAAGCTTTTAGTATATTAAAATTTGCTATTTTTAAGAGGATTTAGGATTAAATTAATTTTTTTATTTACTATAAGAAAGCTCTTTTATAGCTTCTAAAAGAAGTTTTAATTAAATAAGTTAACTCTTAAGTTAAGAAAACTTTTCAACCTTTTTATTAATAACTTAAAACCCTTTTCGTTGTTTTACTTAAGGTATTAAATTAAATTATAGTACTATAAGAACTAAAATATGGCCTTTTAAACCTTTTAATTATATATTTCAAGAAATATTGGAAATTACTAGTTTATTATTATAAATAATTATTTAATGTTCTTACTAAGCTTTTTTAACTTTAAAAAAGGTGTAGGTCTTCTTATAAAATAAGAAGAAAAGGTCGTACTAAGTTTTAAGAGGATTTTATTATAAGGGAGTAAAATATACTCTCCCGCAGCCTATAGGCCAAATACAGCATGAATAACACATAACATAAATACGTTGAAATAAACATTAAATCCGCTATACATTTCTGCATACTATACATATTTTTTTGTATTATTCCACCCACACATAAGCAAGATATAAGCAGATTAGGAAGAGGTGTGTGTGGATACTATATGCATAATCCGTGCTAAGTCGCTGCGCCACCTCGTATTCCTTGCGGGATTAATCCCTAGGCTTAGAAATACAACATTGACCCAACAATAGCTATTAGCTTACTATGCATAACTGCGCTAGACAGGGGGCTCTTTTCTAAATCACTTAAGTCACTTATAGCTTAGGAATTGTCTATATAAGGAAGCCTTGGTCCCCCCTTTACCTTAGATAGATCATTAACCTTATATACACACATCTCACCTATTTCTTTACCTTTTTACACACTCTTTACATTTTTATAATCCCCTTACTTATAGCTACAAGCCTGCTCTCTTTTACACCTATTTGCTCCTTAATATTTATAAATACTAAATAAAACTAACTTAGCTACTTTTATAACAAACTAGTAAAAGACCTTAATATATATAAAAAGAATATAGATTTTAAAATTATAAGGCTTATACTAAATATAAAATTGTTTAAAGGCTTTTTTTTTGCTTTAATAGCTCTTTTACTTACTACTAAATTAACGAAATTAATAATAAAGATAAGACTAGCTAATAAAAGACCTTTTTAAACGGTATTAATGTTTTTAAGATTTTTAAAAGATAATAAGGTACGAAATCTACTAAGAAATTAAAAGTTAACCTTTTAACTACTTTTTAAAGATTCTTTTTTACTTTTTTTTTACTTTTTTTTTACTTTTTTACTTTTTTAAAAAAAGGCATTATTATAAAAACTATTCTTATTATTATAAAAACATTTAACTTAATTGCTAGAAGGTAAATAAGGAAATTAAAAGATTAATTAATAAATTCCTTATTATTCTTTATAATAAACCTGTAGTTTAAAACGTTTTTTATAAAGCTAAGAAATTACAAAATCTTTTATTAAATTTTAAACTTTAGGTAATGCCGGAGTAAACAAATAAATTAGTAAAAGTTGTAGCCGCAGCTAAAATAGCTCTGTTTACTATAGCATAAATACATTTATAAATATACCCCTTAAAAACCTGTTCTTTTCTTAATTACAGACTTAATAAGTATATTAATAAGACTTAAGACCGCCTTTAAATTTGTAGACTAATATAAGGTAAAACTTTAATAGGTTTTAAAAGTTTTAAATTCTAAGCAATAAAACCGTCTTTATATAAATCTCTTCCGGATAATAATAGCTAAATAACGTTGCTTTTATAGCGGCTTTTAATATTAGCGTTACCCTATTACTAAGTTATAATAAGCAATAATTTAATAAAATCCTTACATTTATTGTATTTTTATTACTACTAAAAAGGTTTATAAAACATAGCTTTTATAGAACTAATACGTTATTTTATAAAACGAAAATAAGGTAGCTTTTCTTTGCTCTTATTCTTTTTCGCATTCTTTTTCTTTTATTATAAAAGAAAAAAAACATAGTATAACTACTATTTTAACATTTTATTCGTCTTTTTAGCAGAAATATAAAATACTAAAGCACCTTAATAAGTAAGTATTATAAAAGACCTTTTTAAATAAAAGTATAGTTATTCTTAAATTTCTTAGTATTACTAACTATAAGCCTTATCGGCTTAAGAAAGTTATAATAATAATATCTTAAACCTGACTAGCTGCTAAGACTATCAGGCCTTTTCATTAGAATTTTCACGACCTTTTATTTTGTCGGAATCGTATAATAAGAGGAAAGTCACTTTTCTTATTAATAATAAATTTACAAACTATATCTTTTTTACGCCTCTTAAAATTTAATATTAAAGGAGCTTCTTAAATACCTTAATAGCTTAAAAACCTATAAATTAAGGCATTTTAACATTACTATTTACAAAGTTTTTCAGGATAATAAAAAAGCCTTATAAAAAGAATACTAGAAATCTATTACATAATAAGAGAGTTTAAAAGAACTTTCTGCCCTTTATATACTAAATTAAAACGACTTTACTAAACATATTAAGGAGGTAATTTCCTTTAAAGCCTATACTATATAAACCTTCGCTGATTTACTTATAACCTTTTAGCTAAAAATCTTAAAAAACAGCTATCTTTCTTTATAATAAGACCTCTAAAAGGTCTTTATTAAGCTCTAAATCTTCCCCTATTAAGATACTATAATTTTAGCTTATAAAGAATAGCAAGGAAATTTTTACTATTCTTCTTAATTTTTTACTATTTATATATATAGCTAGAAAGCATCCCTTTAAATAATAAAGACTCTTAAAAACAATGTATAAAAAGGCCTTAAGCTAAAAGAATATAGAGAAGTTAGCAAATTTAAAGGCTATAACTCTTTTAATATTTATTAAGTTTATATACTTTCTTAATAAGAATTTAAGAGAATATAAGACGTTACTTTTAACAAGAAGTTCTTCTTAATATAGAAAGTACTTATATAAAGCCTTATAGAAATTAAAAAATACTTTTTTGTTATATATTATAGAGTATAGTAATATTACTTAGAGGGATTTTTAAAGTACTAATATTTTAATATAGGACGTAAGAAAAATAGTAAAGTCTACTTTTTTTACTAATATATTGCTTTGAACCTTTAAATATTAACTTAAGCTTAATCTTATAATTCTATAAACAATTTATTAAGTCGATCTAAAAAGGCGTTTTTTAATAATAGTTATTTTCTTAGAAAACGTATTAATTAATATCTTTAAAATTAAGCTTTTAAGTCGCTTATAACAAAGCATAGATTTCGATAATAAATTGTTATATATTTATAGCAGAAAATATACTAAGTATAGAAATACGTAAGACTTATAAAATATAATAAAAAGTTGTTAAGAACTTATTTACGCCCTTAGGCCCTTTTAAGCTTCTTAATATATAAGGAATTATAGTTTTTTAATAGCCTTTTTACTACAAACTTTATTATAGTTTCTATAAGCTGTATTTAGTGCCTTTTTTTACCCTTTTTATTAAAGAAAGATATATAAAAGAGATTTACCGGAATTACCTAGTTATTAATTAAACTTCGTAATTTAACTTTTTAGGAAACGATTTAAAGAAGCTAAAATAATAAAGTAAAACTTTTTATAAAAAAAAAACTTTCTTTTTAAATTGTGTAATTTAAAAATCAGCAATTAGTTAACTTTTACTTTTAGCTTAAATTCTTATTTATAAATTTAATAACTATAAATATATATAAAAATATTAAGCTTACTTTTATATTTGCGGAGAATTATTACCTTATAAGAAAAGAAAGACTTATAAAGCTACTTTTACAGCTAGAAATTTCTATATTATTAATAGTATAAGGCGGAAAAAAGGAACTAAGGTATAAAAACTAATAAGTAGTAAGAAGAGCAAAATTAAATTGCTTAAAAGTTTTAGTTCTAGCTAAGAAGAAAAACAAAAAAGAACCTTTAATATATATAAAGAAGTATTAGCCGGATTATTATTTTGTGGTTTTAGCGTATTATATTTATTTTACTCTCCTACATTATTATTATTCCTCTCCGGGCTATAAAGCAGACCTTTTTACTTATCGTTTATTAGTACTATAAGAATAGTATTAATAGCATAGGCTAACTAAGTGCGGGGAATGCGCTAAGTAAGAAGCCCTGCTTTTAGTCCCGACTTAATAATTAGTTAACAGGCCCCCGCGACTAAAGCTAAAAGACTCTCCTTTTTATAAGCTTTAATCTTATAATAAAGTAGGTAGCTAAGCAATACTATAACCTATCGTACTATCTACTATCTTTACTACTTAATTAGTAGTATCGCGAGACTATCTTCTTATAATTTTTAAAGCTTCCCTTTTAAATCACTTAGTAAAGATAGTATTAGTAAAGAGATCGCAAAGCGGTACCGAACTAGCGCGGCGAAGCTAAAGTAACCTTAATTAAGGCTTATAAGTATAAGAGATTTATTTAGATAATAAATCCGACTAAATACCCTTAATGCTTAAGATAATAAAAGTGCCGTTAAGAATATCCTTCTTAGTAGGTGCTCGGTCCCCGCTACTTTAAGAAAGATAAAAGGCCTTTTAAAGCCGTATTAAGGAACTAAAGGAGACTTAATAGTTATAAGAGCGTAACGTATAGCTTAAAGAGAAAATACGAGAAAAAGAAGGCTTACTTCTTAACTAATCGAAAAGGCGTTACTAGTCGGACTCCCCCGATTCGATAGCTAGTTAAGGTAGTAAGGTAAAGCTTAAAAACATTACTTAGTTAGCTTAACTAACGAATTCTCGGAAACGACTTAACTAGCTTTATAACTTAAAGGATACGTTTAAAGTAATACCTTAACGATTTCACTAAAACGACGTTAAAATCCTATTTATAGTAAATTATATATATATTAACTATAAAGTAAGATAGCGCCGATACCTTAAGGAATAATCGCCGATTAATTAAGAATAATATAGCGTAAGCTAGATCTATTTTAAGGAATAGATACTTATACTTATTAAGGATATAGTAAATAGAGAAATATTCTTAGCAATATAGCTAAAGAACGCTTAGTAGCGAGATATATAGTCTTTACTAAAGTTTAGCCCTACCTTAACTTTATTAAACGGTATTTCGGGCGGCTATTAAAGTAAATATAGTTATTAAAGTTCTTCGCTATGTTACGACTAAAGCTTCGGGAGCAACTTAACTTTTATTCGATACCTATTTATAAGTATAATAAAGAAGAACTAATCTAAGTAGCTTAACGCTATTAAGACGCTATAAATAATAAGAAACGCCGTTTAAGCGTAAGCTTTAAATTAGAATAGTGCAGAAAAAGTTTAGGATCTTCTAACTAAGGAAATTCTTACTATAAGAAAGGCCGTAGTAAACGGCAGTTAAGAGGTTCTCGCTATTAAGGCACTACTAATACTTTAACAATAATAAGGGGAGACTTATATTTAAATACCCCTTAACGTAGCCGCGGCTAAGGTCGTAGAAGAAGGCGAGGCTAAGGCTAAAGCTTATTTTAAAACTAAGGGGTTATTTATTTTAAATACAATAAGCTAAGTCACTATATAAATAAGTATACCTTAGCTTTAACTATAAATACCTTAGCGAACACCTTACGTATTAAAGCCGCTCCGTAAGGAAACACTTAAAGGCTAGAGTAAACGCCTCTCCTCCGGCTATATTAATACCTTAAGGGGAGCTATTATAGACTCTGATAGTGCTACTAAGGCGAAACCCTACTAATATAAAGGTATACTTAGATACCTATAGTATAGTAAACTTAGTAAACGTGTATTTCGCACGCTAATAAAGCTTACTATAAGTCTTACTATTATATCTTAAGCTTTTAAGACTAAGTAATAATCGGGTAAATAACTATAAGGTTAAGGAGGTTTTAGTAAGAATTACTAATATAAGAGGTACGGAAAGGATAATTACTTAGTACTATATTTATACTAATATGTTAACGCCGAATAACTATATTTTAATTTTATAGTTAATTATAGCAATTATAGATAAGAAAATCTATATTATTCTATAAAAAAAGCAATAGTAGTTTAAGCACTAAATCGGTAGCGGCACCTTTTAAAGTCTACGAAAATTCGTAAGGGATTGCCGGAACGAGGCCTATATTTATAAGATCGCTACTAACCTTAAGCTAATTCCGTTACTAAATAAGGACGACGATAAAGGGATTCTAAAGAGAGAATAAACTAAGATATTACCGACTTTATACCGATTTAAAGACGTATTTTTAGTAAATAAGTCTAACCTATTACCGATTAAGAAAGGAATAGATTATATAATTAACTTAACTTCTAGCGTAAAACTACTCTTTAAACCGATTTACCCTTTATCCTATAACGAATTATAAGTATTAAGGGACTAAATTAGTAACTTTATAAGACGTAGTATTATCCGGGAATTATAAAGCTTAGTAAGCGTACTAATTCTTTTTATCTAAAAGAAAGACGGTAGCCTTTATCTTTATATAAACTACTAAGGACTTAACCGCGTTATATAGAAGAATCGGTACCCTTTACCTCTTATTTTAAAGATCTTTAACTGCTATTAAGGAGCTAAATTCTTTTTTAAGATTAATATTCAAAACGTATATCAGCATATCTATATAAAAGAAGGCGATAAGTAAAAGATAGACTTTTAATCACGCTATAAACACTTCGAATACCTTATTATGCTATTTAGCTTAACTAACGCTCTAGCTACTGTTTAAAGCTATATTAATAAAGCGTTAAAAGGCCTTATTAATACTATTTTTATAGTATATCTCGATAATATCCGTATCTTCTTATAAATAAAAGAGGAATATACTAAATACCTTTAATAGGTTATAGAGAAGTTATGCGCGGCGTAACTATTTACAAAGCTATTTAAATATATATTCTATTAGTAATTAATTAAGTTCCTTAGTTTTATTTTATTAGTTAATAAAATATTAGTAGATCCTTAATAGGTAAAAGCAATTACTTAATAGCTAGCACTTAATACTTATCGAGATATTTAAGTCTTTTTTAGGTTTTATAATTACTACTATCGTTTAATCTACCGCTACTTTTACATAGTAGCACCTCTTACCGCACTACTAAAAGGTAATAGTAATAGTAAGAAGCTAAGGAAAGTAGACTTAAACGCGACCGAATTTATAGCGTTTTAGTCCTAAAAGGACGTATTTATTAATATACCCTTACTTTAATACTACGACTTAAAGAGGTATACTTAAATTAAAACCGATATATTATAATATATAATAGCGGGCATTTTATCTTAGCTTAAAAATAAAGGTCGCTACTATTTAATTATATTTTAGTTAAGAAAGTTTACTAAGGCCGAGTTAAACTTTAAAGTCCCGGACTAAGAACTATTTACTATTATAAAGTTATTTAAATACTAGCAATACTACGTCGAAGGAGCCGCATAATAAGTAAAGATCTTATCCAACTATTTTAACCTTTAGTCGTTTATACGCTAAACTTCCTTTAATCGGAGATAAGCATAATAGTATATATACTTAGCGCTATTTAACTTTACGATTAAGTATAGGGCAGGGAAATTAAACCTAGCTAATATACCGTTAAGAATGCCTAGATATAGGGGCGAGAAGCCCTTATCTATAAAGTTACTACTAAAGCTTTAGTTAAAGCTAGCACCGATAAATTATATAACTATTAATAATCTATAAAAAGATAATAAGAAGTCTTTATAGGTAGAAAAAAGCCTAACCTTAAGCCGGTATAAGTATAGCGAGTTGCCTTTATATAAGGAAAATATATAAGCTTTTATATAGCAAACTACTACTAACTTAAAAGCGGACCTTAAGCAGCTAGCTATATAAGCTAAAAAGAGAGCTAGTTATAAATAGCTACTCTTAAAAAAGACTATAAGAGATATAGCCTACGGTCTTTTAATTTACGCCGTAGAAGTTCTTAATACTTTGCTAAAATTGCTAAAACGCACTTAAAGCGAAGATATAGTAATTGCTTAACGAAAAGCGATAAAAGACTTCTTAAAAAAGAGGTATCCTTAGTTATTACGACTAAATAGATTACGACTATAAAAGGGACGAATCGTAGTACTTTTTAATATTACTTTATAGTAAGAGTTAATATAACTTTATTATAACGACCTATTAGTAAGATACTTTAAAGGCTAACGAATAGGTAAATAACTATTAAGAAATTTCTATTAAGAGAATATAGTAAGGGATATTAATTAAGATATTTAAGAATGCTTAGTATATTAAGGCGCCGTATAAAGGAGGTATCGTCCTTATAGCGCTATATAATTATTACTAGGCTTTATACGACTATAAAAAGAAGTATTACGAAACCTTACTATAAGTCTACTAAAAGTATAATATAAGGGGCGAGAAGTTAACGTAATACTAATAATCGTAAACCGATATACTAAGTACTACCTCTTTATTCTATATTTTAAGATAATAAACGCGCTTAAGCTAATAAAGGCATTTTATTATAACGTTAAGTTAGTATATAGGCCCTTAAAGGGCGTAGTTATAGATAAAGGATTACTATTTACTAATAAGTTTTAGTTAGACTTATATTTTATCTTATAAGTAAAACGTAGGTTATAAATAGCGTTTTACCCTTAAATAGATAAGCAAACGGAGCGTATAAATTAAGCAATATACTACTACTTAAGATACTTTTTAAATTAAGAATAAATAAACTAAGCGTCCTTTCTTTAAGTAGTATAATTTACGTATAATAAAGCAATTAATATTACTACCGGGCTATCCCTTAATAAGGCCCTTTTTAGCTACTAGCTAAACTTTTATATTAATATTAAGGATAACGTTATAAAGGGGGAGGTACTTAAAGTAAGAGTAAGAATTAATAGGCTAAAAACTCTATAATAATAACTTAAAGAATACTAGCAAAAAACTACTAAAGCGTAAGCGAAGTACTATAACCTTAAGCACTAACTACTTTTACTTAAAGTTAGTAACCTTATTACGCTCTTTATAAAGAATTTACGCTTTAAGGATAAAAAGAGGAAGCTATCTCCTAAGTATATCGGGCCTTTTCGGGTACTATAAGCTATTAAGAAGTAAGCTTATCGTTTAGCTTTCTTAAATAAGTACTTATATATATATAATATATTTTATATTAGCTTATTAAAACTTTAAAAGGAAAGGCTAAGTAATAAAGAAGGCGCCGAACTATTTACAATACCTAACTTCTAAGATAAAGAAGGTAAATAGAAAGTTTAAGAAGTACTAAATAAGAAACGTATTAAAAGTAATACCTTCTTCTTAGTTAAGTAAAAAGGATAGCTAGTAAAGTATAACTAGCAGGTTAATGCTAAAGATATAGCGGATAGCTAAGCACTTATTAGCGAATACTTTACTAACCTTACTAAGAAAAGGAAAAAACGCAAAACTAAGTAAAGGCTAAGACGTTAAGGGTATAAGAATAACCTACCTATTAAGTTACAATTCCTTACTAACTTAATACCGATTTACTACCGATTAACTATATCCTTAGTTAAGGTAACTATTTATAAATTAGTAAAATATAAAACGGG
>JAPEBW010001563.1:0-22139 GCA_027405785.1 Ophiocordyceps robertsii | reverse complement strand
AAAAAGCTTATTTATTTTTAAAGGTATAGCTAGCTACTTTATACTTAGTTCTTTAAGCTAATTTTAAGGGTCTTTAACTATATTATTTATATATAAGTAAACTATAAATATCCTTATAAAATCGCTTAATAAACTAAGTATAAGCTAAGTTAAAAATACTATAGACTATAATTAAGGAAATCCTTTAAATATCCTTAAATATCCTTTAAAAATCGCGGTAAGGTTTATCTTATATCTTTTAAGGTGCTTTTATAATTAAAAATAAGTCGAACTATAGTTAAGATATCCCGCGGAAATCCTTAGATATTCTTTAAAGATACCGGTAAAATCCGCTTAGTAGTTTTTATAGTGTCTTTTATAGTTAAAGACGTCGTAAACTATAGTTAAATATCGTAACTTATAGTTAAGTAAGCTCTTAACTTTTTATAGTAATATCTTAAAGACTTTAGCGGGGTTTAATTAATAATATTTATTATATCCTTTTAAGCGAGCCTTTATAGTGCGTGCTTTAAGCGTTCTTATTATAAGGTTCTATAAGGCTTTTTTAAGAGTAAAATAAGAAGTCTAAGCATAGCTATTTAAATTTTAAAATAGTACTTTTATTAGCATTATAGTAAATAAAGTTAATAAAATAGTTTACTCCTTAAAATATACTAGCTTTATTATCTTTTTAAACTTTATTAAAAGATACTTTTAGTAATCTTAATAAGTTAAATCTTATTATATCCTTAGCTTTTAATTAAGGTTTTTTTTAAAGCTTATTAAACGCGTTTTTTTTTTCTTAGTGCTTAAAGGAGATTAAGTAATTATTCGTTTAATATTATTACTATTTTTATTAAAAGGCTTAAGCTATACTTAGTTTTAATATCTACGCGCTAAGTATAAATAAGTTTAACTTACTAAAAGTATTACTTATTATATCTTTATCGCTTATTATTAAGGTCTAAGTTTTAATACTCTCGCTAAGCGCTTAACTTTTTATTTTATACGTATCTTAAAATTTAATACGCCGCGGGGCCTTAAGTATAAGAGGCTTACTTTTATTAATTAAGAGTCTTAAAAATACTTTAATTAGCGCGGCTATAGTAAATAAGGCTAAATAGTAATACTAAACTAAGAAACTATTAAGTATCTTTTAAGGCGGAATTTTAGTTAAGGCTTATAAACTAAACTATATTAATAGTATATAATAAAAATATCCGCTAAGCTTATTGTTTTAAGAAAAAAGTAGTTTTATTATAAGCTTAATTTAAAAGGTATTTAGTAAGTAAGAAGCTAAAAGGTTTTAAGGTTAGCTTATTCTTACTTTTTTTATTTAAAGGATAATTAATCCGTTTAAGTAATACTAAATTTAGTTTACTTAATTATATAAGATTTATTATTTTATAGTTTATCTTTTATTAGTATTTTAAAAGCGGATTGCCTTTTAAAAGGCAATAGTCTTAGCTTAGCTAAGTAAGACTTATTTTATATCCTATTTAGCTTTATAAGCTATTATAGTATAATACCTTAAAAAAAAGTAAAGGAGATTATTAAACCGGTATACTTAATAAGCCGCGGCTTTTTTTACTTTTATAGCTTACTTATCTTAAAGTTTAATTATAAGTGCGTTAAAAAAAAGTGCTTATTATTAAAGTTAGACTTAAAAGCTAATAAGAGCTTTTTATTAAAAAAAGTATTATTTAGTATCTAACTTCTTATAAGATAAGTACTTAATCGTATAATATAGTCGCTTTTAGCTTAGTAGATATTTAAGGGATTTCTATTTAAATAAGTAAGAATTACTACTATTTACTATACTTTATAGCGTAAAGATAAGGGGATAAAGCGTAAATTAATTATTATTAATTAAGGCCGGTATTATAAACTAATTACTATTAATTAAAGCTAGTACTATAAACTAATTACTATTAATTAAGCTAATATAATAAACGAAATATTATATATTAACGTATATAAGGGTTTAGAAATAGTAAAAAGCTTATTTCTTTTAAAGTATAGCTAGCTACTTTATACTTAGGTTTTTAAGCTATTTTTAAAGATCTTTAACTATACTATCTTACTATTTATTATTAGTATATAAATAAACTATAAATATCCTTATAAAATTACTTAATAAACTAAGTATAAGCTTAGTTAAAAATACTATAAACTATAATTAAGAAAATCCTTTAAATATCTTTAAATATCTTTTTAAAATCGCGATAAAGTCTATTTTATATCTTTTAAGGTGCTTTTATAGTTAAAAATAAGCTAAACTATAATTAAGATATCCCGCGAAAATCCTTAAATATCCTTTAAAGATACTAGCAAAATCTGCTTAGTAGTTTTTATAGTATCTTTTATAGTTAAAAACGTTATAAACTATAATTAAATAGGCTTTTAAGCCTTTATAGTTATATCTTAAAAACTTTAGCGGGGTTTAACTAGTAATATTTATTATATCTTCTTAAGTAAGCCTTTATAATACGTGCTTTAAGTATTCTTATCGCGGGGTTTTATAAAGCTCCTTAAGAGTAAAGTAAAGAGTTTAAGTATAGCCGTTTAAATTTTATAATAATAAGATAATTGCTTACTTAATCTTTATTTAAATATTAGCCTTTTTTAGCCCTTTTTTACCTTCTTTAAGTATAGTCTTTTTATACTAAGTAGCCTTTTTACTTATATTATATTATTAATAGGAAGTCTTTTCTTAAGTTATATAACCTTATTTAAAAAGAGCTTTAAATATATTAAAAGTTAGTATATACTTAGTTTAATAGTATATAGCTAAATAATTCTTTATTAAAAGCTAAAGAAAAAAAAACTTTATTTAAGCTATATAGCTTCTTATTTATAAAGGTCGCTTAAGTAGCTTATACTTAAGTTAAGTTTAAGCTAAACTTAAGCTAAGTTTAAGTAAAGTCTTATATAACTTTAGCTATATATTAGCTTAACTTTAAGGTATTAACTATAATATAATTATAGCTTTTTTTATAATATAGCTTATAATATTAAATAAGACTTAACTTAAACTTAACTTAAACTTAACTTAAGTATAAGCTATTAAAGCAATATTAATAAATAAGGAGCTATATAGCTTAAATAATGTTTTTTTTCTTAGCTTTAAGTAAATAAATATTTAGCTATATACTATTAAACTAAGTATATACTAGCCCTTAATAAATATATATTATATATAAAAAGAAATTTAAATTTAATATTAATAAAAGCTTATATAAAGCTTTTATGTTTTTAATATTTATTATTTCTTTTTTAAGCTTTATAGGAATTTTATAAAATTAGTTAAAAGGCTTTTTAACTTAAGTACTTTTATTAATAATCTTATAAGAAAAGTACTTTAGTATATACTCCTTATCTATATATATATACTCTTTAGTTAAGGCGTATTTCTACTTCTCTTACTTAGCTTAGCTTGTTTATTTAGCCTCTTTAAAACTATACGGAGCACGGAAGTACATATATATATATATAACGCAGCTGTCTATTTAGTACCTAACCAGGCCGCAACTTTAATATGCAGTACAGAGTACAGAGTATCCGTACAGTACTATGCATATAGAGCCTGAAGACTTAGATTAAAGAGCCTTGGAATGGATCATGAGTGGCCTGCGCAACGGGGGTGGCAAGAGTAGATCTGAAGACATTGCCATAACGAACGAGGCCTGGGTTGGCAGATGAGCTGCCAGGGAAAAGATGGCATTTTAGGTGACGAGCACCTGATAGGTACAGTGCTGTAGGTATTCGTACTTGTAGAAAATATACCATAATACCAGTCATCTCTAACGGAAGAGATAAGACTGGTTCAACAGTACTCTGTACTCCATAGAGAGAAAACTTGCGTATGTACTCTGTACATGCAATGTACATACTGTACACGCAGAGGCGAAGCAAGTTGATGCTGAAGAAATGTCGGGCAACCGGTTACCCAGCCAGGTCCCCTGCAAAAGTCCCCAATCGGGCCCAAAGCCGTCATATACAGTGCCAAAATTGTGGACAGACACTGTAAGGACGGTTGAACCTGTGCTTGCTTCCTCAAGCGGCGCAATGTGCGTCTCACGGCGGACAAGCAAGGCATGCGCTTACTTACGTAGTGTGTAGACAGGTCAGAGGCTTTCGATGGTGAACAGATTGACGAATAGTGCTTCCATGATGTGTGATGCGCATCAGCCAGCTGCAACGACACATGCACGTCACGATGTGCCGAGGGACGTGGCACTGTGTCGAGGTGGAGACGCGCCGTCAGGGGAGAAACATCAGTACCGTGGATAGGTAGGTTCCTACCGACCTAGGTAGGTAGATAAGGTACTTGTGTAGTCACAGCGGGTAGGTAGTCGGGTAGAACTGGCGTCCTCCGCCAGCATTCCTCCCGTCATCGTGTGTTGCACGAGACCTCGGGGCTCAACCGCGTGCACCCTGCCTACATGCAGGACATGCTGGCCATCGACTTGACAAAGGCCGTCACTTGTCCGTCAACCTCCCTCCCCTGCACAACACTCGCCGGCCCGCGCTGTTCTTGGAAACAACACGCGTCGTCGTCGAGCCACAGCTCATACCGGTTCGACGGGGCACCCCGGTGGTTTTCGTTGGAGCGTGCATGTAAGATGGGGCGGGTGGATATCGACCAGGGTTAAACGCTGCTAACAGGAAATAGAGTGTTGATGCCGTGGCCTCTTTTAGTCCAAGACACAGCGCTGTTCAAGCCAAGTCGATTTCAAACCGCCTGGGCATATTCGTACAGCCGGCCCGGTATAGGAAGGAAAGGCAACATAGCATGGACATGTGTACTGTACTGTACTGTACATGCCATCTTGACCCAGGTCCCCACGGTGAGGGTGACGCCTCGTATCGCCCGCACATGCCAATGGATGTGCGTGATGGATTGAGCGCCTGGCAATGATGCGCATACGAGCTGCTGTGGGTGGTGCAATTTCTGCAGGCGCCAACGCTCCAGGAGAGCTAAGGTTTTGCTGGTACTGTACCGAGGTACTGTAGATACACACGCGGGGCACACGTGCAGCCTCGAAGCCCAACCGACAGTGCATCAGGAGACGGTTTGCGAGGCCACCATGGCCCCGGGCTCCCCGGCCGGCCGGACCACAGGCTGGGTTGGTGGGTGGCGAACGGTGAGCCCACCCAAGAGGCACCCAAAAGGAGAAGAGTGAATAGGCCGAGGCTGCTTTCTTTCACCAATTTGGCCTGGATTGGAGCCCGCCGGCGTGAGTGAGACAGGGGTCTTCTGCGGGTCGGTGGCGCCAGAATAGGAACCGCCCGGGCTCCTCGCAATGGCTCGCATCGACGCATCGACGAATCATCTCGCTCCGCCATTCGATGTGTTTTTGTCGATGCCTGTGTACCTGCGCTTCCTCTCTCCCCTGCCGCATGTACCCCCACATGCACGTGCGCTGCATCATGTACCGCGTGAAAAACAAACACTGTCTCGAGGTACATCCGCACAACATTCGCCCACAGGCCTGCTTGCAACAGCGGCAATGACACCCGCTGTGCAAGGTATCCATCCTTCCTTCTGCCAAGCTATAAACATACTTTCCTTTTCATCCTTCCCCCCGTCCTCCCCCCGTCTTCCCGTCCTCTAATCCGTCTTCCTCCCCTTTTTTTTTTTATTTTTTTGGATTTTCTGGCCGCTCGGTTCACCTCAGCTGCACACACTCACTTACATCGCCCGCCCGAGTCGACTTTCGCTGCCGAGTCGCTCTGCCTGTCCTTTCGAGTCTTTTCCGAGACCGCTTCGTTCGCTTCCAGTCTCGTCGTATTCCCTAAATCACCACTGTCGTTTGCTCTCCTCGCCCGCCATGCCCTCGTCGACTCATCTTGTCACCCTCGTGGCTGCCGCCTCGTCGGTCGCCGCCACCTTCCAGGGCTTCAACTACGATGCCAAGGTCGACGGCCGAGGCAAGACAAAAGCCGAATTTGCCAACGAGTTCAAGGTGGCCGCCAGCCTCGAGGGCACCAACGGTGGCTTCACCAGCGCCCGTCTCTTCACCATGGTGGTACGTGTGGCTCCGCCTGTCGAGGCCCTTGACCCGGCCTTCACCCTCAGGCGATGTCTGACGCTGACAATTGGCCACCTCTACAGCAAGTCGGCACCACCGACAAGCCCATCGAGGCTATCCCCGCTGCCATCGAGTCCAAGACAAGCTTGCTGCTTGGTGTATGGTGCTCCGCTGGCAAGGAGGCCTTTAACAACGAGATCAAGGCCCTCAAGAACACCGCCAAGGACTACTGCGGCAACGGCCTGGACGAACTGTTGGCCGGCATATCTGTCGGCAGCGAGGATTTGTACCGTGAGTCGCCCATGGGCAAGTCCAAGGGCAAAGACCCCGGCCTAAACCCCCAGACGCTCGTTGGTTATATCGGTGAGGTCCGCCAGGCTGTCAAGGGCACATGCCTTGAAAAGGCGTCCATCGGTCACATCGACACCTGGAACGCCTACGTGGAAGCCGCCAACAAGCCCGTCATCGATGCCATCGACTGGATCGGCGCCGACGAGTATCCTTACTTCGAGTCCGAGAACAACGACGTTCCAAACCACATCGAAAATGGCACTTTCCTCTTCAATGACGCCATTCGGAGGATCCAGGAGGTCGCTGGCAAGGACAAGGAAATTTGGATCACCGAGTCGGGCTGGCCTGTGAGCGGCAAGGATTCGAACAAGGCTGTCGCCTCCATCGAGAACGCCGAGACTTACTATCAGAACGTTGCCTGCGACCTCTTCGGCAAGAGAAACGTCTGGTGGTACACTCTCCAAGACGGCGCCCCCAGCAACTCGCCCACCCCCAGCTTCGGCGTTGTCGGCGGCAAGCTCCAGAGCAAGCCCTTGTACAACCTTTCGTGCGACAAGGCCCACAAGTCGCCCTCTTCGACCAAGTCGAGCGAAGACTCCAAGGTCTCCAAGACTGCTGTTCCCTCGTCGGAATCTACCTCCAGCTCTGGTGCGGACTCGGGCTCCGAACCCAAGTCGGACTCTGGCTCCAACGCTGGCTCCGGGCCCAAGTCAGATTCTGGCTTCATCTCTGGTTCCAGCTCTGGCTCTGGCTCTGGTTCTGGCTCTGGCTCTAGCTCCGGCTCTAGCTCCGGCTCCGGCTCCGTCTCCGTCTCCGTCTCCGGCTCTGTCTCAGTCTCTGGATCCACCGCTGGTACCGTTACTCCTCCCTTCGCCGGCGGTGCTAATGCCACCGAGGCCGGTGGCGCTCAGCCCTCGGGAGGCTTGAGGCCTGGCTCTGGAAACCAGTCCGGCGGCGCAGTTATGCCCACCGATGTTCCCCGGGCCGGCGGTAGCCAACTGAACTCTCTGGGCGCTGCCGCTGTTGCCCTGGTTCTGGCCATTGCTGCGCTGTGAGTAAACTGGATGGATTGATACGAAAGTGCTGTCGGCGATACACTGGTGGCATAGTATTGTTATCTTAATGACGGGCGTTGAGTCCGGATAGTCAAATATTATAGCCCCGTGGTTGGGTCTGGAGATATCTCGCAGTTCCGAGGGAAGGGTATTGGATTTGCTCGTCGAGAGGCGACACACGAATGGAGTAGAGATTCATACCTAATGTTGCGAGAGTCTTGGCGCGTGACTGAGAGACTCAATATGGCGATGCATGTACGGATACTTGCTCTCGGACGGCTTGGAGTAGACGACTCCTACTGCCCAGGCCAATGAGTGATGATGCATTGGCGCGCACGTGGTGAGTGGGGTGATGCTGGTTTATGGAATACCTGGCTCAATGGCGAATGGTGGCCAAGAGACAAATGGAGGAAATGCTTGCGGTCGATGGTTGACGCAGCGATCATTTGGCGCTCCCTGTGTCTTTATCCCAGGCAGAACGGAAGCCAGGTTTGGTGGCGATGATGGTGGCGGTACAGTACATATGTACGAATACGTACAGTACCTGAGTATCTACCTATCTGTAATCAATCAAGCATTGCTTTTGGTCCCCTTCTTTCCACATATGTATTAGTAGGTATGTATTCGTACATGCGAATAACACATGACATGTACGTACACACGTCCGTCCTCCATCCCACCCCCCCCCCCCCCGGTCCGTTGTGTATCTTTTCCTCCTCCTTCCTCTCCTCTTCCTCCCAAACTTGCTTGTCATTGCCCTGCCTCGACCCAATCGACGACAGCCCCGGAACAAACATGGCACCGGCGAGGCGAGTAGCGCTCCTGATGCTGGCGGCGTTGCTGCTCGTCGCGTGCGCAGCGGCGGCGCCGCAAAACGTGACGACGGCAGCCATGGTGGAGAGTTTGAGTCTGGAGGAGCTAGGCGAGCAGCTTCAGGTACGCTCCTCTTCTATTCCCCCTTCGCTTTGCCCTCAATCTAGTCCTTGTCACGGCAGTACACGCAGGGGAGTCGGCGCAAGTAAGAGGGAGGGGCTGACGGCTGGGGCAGACGTGTCCGATTGTGCGAGAGCTCGACGCGGCCAAGCTGGCGCACCACGAGTCGCAGCCGACGTCGCCGACGACGCGGCTCTTTGGCCTGCTCTTCCCGAGCTCGCGCCCGGCCATCAACGCGCTGCTGGCGACGCTGTACATCTCGGGACCGCCAAACTTTTTGCTGGCCCTGTGCCCGACCGACATCGACCCGTCTTCGCTCAGCGTCATGGTTGCCTTTGCCGTCGGAGGTCTGCTTGGCGACACCCTCTTCCACCTGCTTCCCGAGATTTTCCTGGGCGAGGACGACGACGAGCGCTCACGCTTCGTGCTCATCGAGCCGAACCGCAACCTGCTGCTGGGGCTGGGCATCCTCGTCGGCTTTATGACGTTTGTCGCCATGGACAAGGGGCTGAGGATCGCGACGGGCGGTGGTTCGGGACATGATCACGGAGGTCATTCGCACGCGCGGGGAGGGGAGACGGAGACGCCCGTCGCTGTCGTGGCGACGGGCGCTGACACGGCGAGTGGACAGGCCAAGTCGAGGAAGAAGAAGGCTGGTGAGGCGGTCGAATCTCATGGCGTCGAACGCGAGGATAGGGATGCGGTGAACCCGAGCGTCAAGCTGGGTGGCTACCTCAACCTCATGTACGTGCCCTCTCGTCCACTCGGGCAGACACAGCCACAACAGGGCAATCGCGAGCGCCCCATGGCCAGGTCGCTCCTTGACTGACTCGCCGGCAGCGCCGACTTCACGCACAACATCACCGACGGGCTGGCCATGTCGGCCAGCTTCTACGCGTCGCCGACGGTGGGCGCCACGACCACCATGGCCGTCTTCTTCCACGAGATTCCGCACGAGGTGGGCGACTTTGCGCTGCTGGTGCAGTCGGGCTTCTCCAAGCGCGCAGCCATGGCGTCGCAGTTTGTCACCGCCGTCGGGGCTCTGCTCGGCACCCTCATCGGCATCGCTGTACAGGAACTCGGTGGCAGCGGCGGCGGCGGCGAGGCCAAGATGGCTCGCAACGCCGGGCTTTGGGGCACGAGCCTGGTAAGTAATTCTGTCCCACCTTTTACGTGCTTGTCCATCATGGTGGCAGCCAGGCGGTGGTCCAAGAGGAGAGACGGCTGACGCGCGGGCAATGACACACAGAGCTGGGGCGACATGCTGCTGCCCTTTACGGCGGGCACGTTTCTGTATGTGGGCACGGTGGCGGTGATCCCGGAGCTGCTGGAGACAGGGCCCAACAAGACACAGGAGCTGCGCAAAACGCTGGTGCAGTTTGCAGCGGTGGCAGTGGGCGCCGGCATTATGCTGTACATTTCGTGGCACGACTGATGAAGACTCGGTCCTATGGTGCCGCCGAGAGAAGAAGGTATGGGCTTGCGGCGTCGAGGGCCAAGTTTTTCGGATCTGGATGGGTGGGACGGAGCGGCGATAGAGAAAGAAATAGAGGGAGGTCTCGGGGCCCGCGAGATTCAGGAGCGTCGTTCCGGCTGCTTGACCTGGCTACCCTACAGCCGGCGTCGGGCAAGGTGTGCATGTGTGTAACGAGACCACAGAGTATTAGTAGCTCCGGCATTTTTTTGGACGAAATGGATGCATCCGGATGGGAATAAGCGGCGGGTGCACACAGGGAAATCAGGGTCCTCGCACATTGTCTGCATGAATCGGCGCAACATTTGCCACGGCAAGCCCAACGAAGATGGTGGCCGAGCAGGGCGATACACGAGCCGGGTGGACGGGATAGGATACGAGGAGTCTACCAAACAAACAGCGTCGAGGCCGTTTGACCCCGACGACGTCCGCGCGAGCCGACTGCAATCAGCGACAGACAGCCCGTGCTTGTATGCCTGCCTTGGCCAGACGCTAGCCCGCAGACGGACATGGAGTGGCACATGGTGCAGCAGCAGCAGCAGTTGCGGCATCGTGTGAATCGAATTGGAGGGAGGGAGGGAATAAAGCCATCAATCATGATGAAGAGACTGCGCGAGCCCACGAGTGTGCATGAGGGGGGACCGTGTCGAGAGAGAGAGCGTCATGGGGATGCAGAGGAGAAGCATCGTTGCGGCAACTCAAAACAAGACGACCAGATGGACCTTGCCGACGCCATTGTCACATCGCCTGCTTGCATTGCACGGCACCGAGTCGCCGCGACTATTTTACATTTACGAATACGCACGTAATCACATACGAGCGCCCTCACACGTGGCGTGAGGGCGAGCCCGTCGGCAGCTCCGGCCGTGACGAGCTGGTCCCACGGTGCCCGCTTCTGCACGATAGGACGAGGCGGCGTCGAGGACAAGAAAACGAGGTTGTCGTCGGCAAATGGTGGTGCACAATTAAACGGCAGGGTCGCACACAGTGCTCGTGGACGACGGCACTGTCATCTGCAGTGAGAAGGAGGGGGAGGTGTGCGTAGAGACCCGGGTACCGGTACCGGGCTGTTGGCGGGCTGTTGGCGGGTGTTGCAAATATAAGGAGTGCATACGCCAGGGCCCCACACCCATTTCACTGCGAGAGCCCTAGGCGTAGCCCTAGCCCTTATTTGCAGAGGTTAGCCATATATATATATAAGGGCACCCCTCGTATATATATTCCTTCTTAGCTAGTTAGATACTATTATTATCTTTTAGAGCTCCCTTTTTTATAAGTTATAGCCTTTACGCACTATAAATTGCTACTTTAACCTCTTTACCTTAATTATCTTAATTATCTTAATTATCTTAATTATCATAATTATCTTAATTATCTTAATTATCTTAATTATCTTAATTATCTTAATTATCTTAATTATCTTAATTATCTTAATTATCTTAATTATCTTAATTATCTTAATTATCTTAATTATCTTAAATATCTTAAATATCTTAATTATCTTAATTATATTTAAACCTTTCCTTTAACTTATAGGCCCTTAAAGACTAAGGTAAAGGCGCGGTAGCTTAGGATATTAAGGCTATTATTACTAATATTATAATAATAAATTAATAGCTTTAAGGGTATGCCTTATACGATATATACGCTTAAGTAAAATACGACTTTATAGCTATATAGCTTATTTTATAACTATATTACCTATAGTAAAAGATCTATTATATCGATAAACGGCTTATAAAATAGTTACTACTATTATTAGCGGCTTAGTATAGTAAGATAATTGCTACTAGTAAGTTTAAGCCTTAAAAAGAATATATAATAGCTTTTATAGCCTTAAGACGAGGGCGTAAGGCTATAGTAAATAGACTTTAAGGATAAGAGAATTATAAGTTATAGAGAATAGAGCTTATTATCGCCTTAAAGATAAAAAACCTTAAGGGCTTTATTAATAGTACTATTATACTACTACTTAAAGATAACCTTAAGTATAGAGCTTAGGAAATAAAAAATAAAATAGCTATATATAGTATTATTATAAGCATTACTCTTAAGATAAGGGAACTTATTATAGATAACGGGTAGGATAAGGAAATAACCGCTAAATAGATAATAAACTTAATTAAAGTATCCTTAATAAAGGTCTTAAAGGTTGCTTTTTATATAACCTTTATAAAATTTATAGCCCTTAACTTAAAGAAGTTCGTTAGTATAAAAGAGTTTATAAAGAAACTATATTAGTATTAAGATTAGCTCGTTAAAGTAAAAAAAGGTCTACTAGAATAACTTTTTATAATTATAGCCCTTAAAGGTATTCGAAAATAATATCTTAATTAGTATAGTAACTAAACTTATAACTAATAATAAAGGAACTATATTATAAAAAACGAGCTATATAAATAGCTTATAAGAGTTATAAAAGCTAGAAAATCTAAGGCCCTAGCTAATACTACGTTTAGTAAAGCTAAAAGTTTTAATAATAATAGCGGAAGCGGTATTAAAGGCTTTAAAGAAGACTTTAATAAAAATACTAGCTTTAGTAAACTAAGTAAGAAATATAATACCTTTAAAGAGACCGTCGTTTTAAAGTACGGCTACTATATTAAGCTAGGAAAAGTTATATATAAAGAGCCGGACTACTAAACTAAGTACCTTAATAAGGCCTTTAAATTTTAAAAGGTATTTTAAGCCGCTAAGGCCGCAACTAATAACAAAAGAAAAACGGGCAATGCGGCTATTATAATAGCTAATAGCGAATTTAATAGCTGCCTTTTAAGCGGCGCTATTATAAATAAATATAAGCCTATTTAAGATAAAGCTATTATAGACTTTAGATACGCGACTTATTACTTTAATAACTTAAAGTAGTTTATTAATATAAAGGCCGTTAACCCCTTTTTAATAATATTATTAAATAGTAGCCCGCTATAAGTAAAAGCTATAAGTACTATTAAAGTTATTATCGGCAGCGTTATATTAAAGCTATTAAACGTTAATTACGCGCTAATATCGCTAGCTAACCTTATTAGTAATTAGTGTTTTAAGGAAAAGGGCATTAAACTAAACGATATTAAAGAACGGCTATTTTATATACCTTTTAAGATTAAGGTTTATAATATCGCTTAAAAGATATATATTATAACGATCTTAAATATAAAGCTAAGGGGTATATATACGACTTTTAGCTTTATAGCTTTACTATATACTTAGCGATATATAGATTATAAGACGATATATTGCCGCTTTAGCTACGTAGGCTTAAAGAAAGTCCTTAAAGCATATAATAAGGCTAGCTTTAAGATTAATAAAGAAGAGGTTAAGAGATTTTATTATAAAGTATAACTTAAAAAAAGCAGACGCGATAATTAGTCGTAGCTTAAGTATAATAGCTTAAGCGTTTTTTTTATATTATTACGGGCTATATTATAAGAAGAGCTATAGTTATACTATAGTAAATAACTTAAAGTTAAGCCGACGTATAGCCGAAGTTATATAAGACTTTACTTAAACTTAGCCTAACCTTAACTTAAACTTAACTTAAGTACGGGCTACTTAAGCGACCTTTATAAAGTATAAAGCTATGTAACTTAAATAGAGATTTCCCCCTTCTCTCCTTAGCTTAGATAAATAAATATTCGGCTATATACTACTAAACTAAGTATACGTAGGCCCTTAATACGTATATATATTAAAGCTTCCTTTAATAGAAGCTTATAGGCTATAAGGGTATTAACTATTGCCTTTATAGTATTAATATCTTAACTAGATTTCACTAAGTATTATTTTCGCCTATATAAGATCGGGCCTTTAATATAATAAAGGCCTAAAAGTTATAGGTTTAAGATATCGCTACTAGCGCCTTTATTTAAGTGCTAGCCTTTAATAATATAACGGAATTCTATATTAAGAAGGTTTAAGCTTAGTTAAGGGAGGACTACTTTATGCTATGCTATAACATACCCTATATATCTTAGCAAAACAGTAAAGTAAAAAAAGCCGGCCGTACGCTTATAAAGTCTGTAAAAGTAATATATATTAAGATAAGGCTACCGGAATTCTTTTAGCCTTAATATATAAAGATAGCTATATATATAGTAAACCTCTTACTTATACGCGGTATAGCTTTAAGGGAGGCGCCGCTTAAAGCCTTACTTAAGGAGATTAAGGTTCCTTATATATACTTTATTAAGTATATCTAAACTTAAAGTTATATTATATATATAACTAAGCTATAAAAGATATTAGCTAAGATAGCTAAGATAGACCTTAAAATATAAAAAGAAAAACTTATAAGTCTTAAAAGGCTTTATAGTTATATTTATAAGGTATAGCTCTTTAACTAAAAGAGAATTATAATTACTAAGAATATACGCTTTTATAAAGCTATTAAGAAGACCTTACCCCTTAAAAAAAGACTATAATATTATAGTCTTTAATAAGAATAAAAAAGATACCGACTTTATAAGGGATATAATACTATATTGCTTAAGCTATTATAAGACTCTTAACTATTAAGATAATCTTAATTATAATAAGAACGATAAATTTAAAAGGGGTATGCTAAGTAGCCTTTAAGTTAAAAGTAATAAGCCGAGGTAATAATAAGCTCCGAAGCTAGTACTACCCCTTAAGTAGTAATAGGCTTTATAGCTAATACTACCGACTTTTTATTAAACCCTTTCCTTACTAGCAATAACGATAAAGCTAAGCGATAATAATATAAATATCTTAATACTAAATACCTTAAATACCTTAATTTAAGGACTAAAAGTATACTTAAGAGAGACTATAAGGGTTTAAAGTAGTTTAAAGACGGCCCTTATAAGTATAGGTTGCTTAAGGACTTTCCCGGAGACTTTATAGCTAAAAATACACTTAATTCCCTATATACTAAACCCCGGTAGTAAAAGACCTACGGATTCTTTACTTAAAGCACTATAAGCTAATAAGGTATACTAACTTAATAATCGGCTAATTTATTAGTAAATTAATTAAGTAATAGCTATTAAAGGAGGGTATTAAGGGACTATATTAAGGGCTTTAATAAAGGAGCTTATTATAATAAACTAATACTAAGACTTATTAAAGCCAGGCGTATTAATAGCCCTTAAAGTAATTTACTAAGAGAGGGACTAATTTAATAACTTAAGTAACTAGCTAGTCCTCTTAATATTTAGTGTGATAATCGCCGCTATAAAAGGATTACTAATAACCTAAAAATAGGCCTTTAAGAGGGATAACTATAAAACTTACTAATTGCTTATAATAAGGCAGGAAATTAATAAATTAAAGTAAAAAGATACTTAAAACCTTATTTATAGACTATTAAGGGCTTAAGTCTTTAATAAGAAATAGGTCTATCTTAAGAAGCTAGTTTAAAGTAAAAAACCTCTTATAAAAGCTCGTAAAGTCGTTTTAAGTAACTAAGATTTAAAAGATAGGCCTATAAAAAAATTCTATATAGCGGTAGCGCACTAAGCTTTATTAAAGCTATTTATAATAATCGTTGCGGTTAAGGACTTAAAATAAAAATAGTTTAACGTTATTTACGCTTATATATATATAAAAGCATAAAAAGAGGCTTTTATTATATAGCCTTATAAGCTTAAAGATAGTATAGGCCGGTAGCTTTATATAGTTATAAAAGCTCGCTTAAGTAGTAGTATAACTAAGTAAGCATAGACTTATAAACGCATAGCTATTACGGAACCCTTAATATTTCTTATATACTAAGTAGTAAGGCGTAATTTATTTAATTTAAATTTACTAGCTAAAAAGGGAAAAGAAGACTTAGTGCTAACTACTAAACTAAATAAAGTAAAGGTATCTTATTATACGGATTTCTTATATTAAAACTAGCTAAAAAACAAGAAAGAAGGAAAGAAAAAGAGTTAAGGGAATAAGGAGGAAAAACCTCCTTTTATATCTTTTTAAAGCTATTAAAAGACTTTCCTTTTATATACTTTTATATACTTTTATATACTAATATATAACTTATACCTTATATAACTTATAAGGTTACTAAACTACTTTTTAAGCTAATAAAAATAGCTTATACTATTACTATTACTAGTTATAAGTAATATATACTTTATTACTTATAACTAGCTTATAAGAATAAATATCCTTATCTTAAAACCTTTTACGAGATTCTATCCTCTTTTAAAAGAAGGCCTCTTACCTTAACTTTATATAAGGTATTAGTTAATTATAGAAGGTATTAGTTAATTATAAAAGGTATTAGTTAATTATATAAGGTATTAGTTAATTATATAAGGTATTAGTTAATTATATAAAGTATTAGTTAATCTATTTAATACTAATCTTATTACTAGTTAAAGCTATTCTAAGCTAAATATAGACGTATTTAACCTATACCGCTTATCGCTAATACTAGCTATTTTAACCGTTAAGCTATATTATCTCTCCTTATAACTACCGGTATTTACTTTAATAGTTATAACTTATAACTAGCGGTATTTACTTTACTAGTTACTCTTTTATATTTAGCGGTATTTACTTTACTAAATATTAGTACTTTTAGTACTTAAGATTACTAACGGAATAGGGTTTCCGTTATATACTCCCCTCTTTAAGGTCTTTTTAAACCTAAAAAGATAAACGTTCTTTTTTTATAAGTTACTTTTAACCTTTAAAAAGCTACTTAAAATATTTGAAGAAATCTTACTTTAAAGAAGGTAACTATAAGAATTCTTTAAAGAAGATCTTAATCTTTTATCTTTATAAATCTTTTTAAAAGAAAGATCTTATTTAAATTTCCTTTTACTTTTACTATTTAAAATAGTAAACAAATCCTAGCTTGAAGAAGCTAATACTTCCTTTTAAGAGTTTTATTAATTAAAATCCTTAACTTCTCTTAAAGCATTTCTTAAGTGCTTTATAAGTTTTTATATATTATTCGAACTAAGATAGTCTTTTTACTTTATTAAATAAAAGTATTTTTAATTTTTTATCTTCTTAATAAGTATAGCCTTTTCTATATATTCGCTCTCTTTTACTTTTTTAAGTTTAACTCTTTAGCTACTTTAGCTTCTTATAAAGTCGGTTTTAATAAAAATATAAAAAAATAAGGTATATAAGTAAACTAATTAAAAGTTCTAACTTATAATTAACCTTTTATATTTTCTTTATAACTTTAAAAGGTCCTATTTTCTTATAATCTAAAGACTTATTAAGTCTATTAATCTTAAGATTTCTTATTAAAAGATATACTTTATCGCTTTTAGATAAAGAAAGTTTTAAAAACTATTTCTTATTATAATAATATAATATCTTCTTAGCAATATATTTTAATTTTAATTTTATAAATCTATATAAGCTTATTAACTACTTAGAGTTTAATATAGCTTTTTTAGCTATAATTTCTTTAAGTAAAAAAAGACCTATAAGCTTTAAGAGTAAAGCTATAATTTATAAATACCGGAGTATTCTTAATAAGCTTAAAATAAGAGGTATTATACGCTAACTATACTATAAGCAATTTAAAAAGCTAATTATCCTACTAATAATTTATATAGCTTTTAAGATATTGCTTAAGCGTTTAATTTAATAGTTTTATTATTCTATCTATAATAAAGTAAAAAGTAGTAAATAATTTATGCTTTATACTTAAGGCTTATATTAAACCTTATTAGAAATTCAAAATAAATTTCTAATTCTTATTTAAAATAATCAAACTTAAAAGTCCTCGATTAGCTATAATATATCTTATAAAAGTATAAGATATCTTTTCTATATTTATAGCTTTATATATTAAAATAAAATAGCCGTACTTTATAAGACGATTAACTATAACTAAAATAGAATCGTATTTTATATTAGTTATAAAATCTATAGACTTTAGTAATTTCGTAATAAAGTTTTATACTATAAAGTCTTAAGGTCTTAAAAGAACTTTTAAAGAAATTAAGTTATTATAAAGCTTATACTATATAGCCTTGCTTTTATTATATACTTCGCATAACTTAATAACTCTTAAAACTTTCTTATAAAGGTTATAAGTATTATAATAGTTTTTAATCTTATTATATGTTTTCGTAATACTTTAATGTTTATATAAAGGGTGCGAATAAAAATCCGTCATAACTATTTTTTTAGTTTTTAAGGTAAGGAATAGCGTATTCTTATAAAACGCTATTTTTCCCTCCTACTTAAGATTCTTATATTTTTTCTTATCTAGGTTTTTATAAGAATTCTTAAGTAATTTTAAAGTAATAAGATCCCTTTATATATTAAATAGTATATATAATAGCTTAAACTTTAAATTACTATTATTATTTAAAAATAATAAGGTCTCTTTATAAAGCTCTTTTTTATTATTAAGGTCTAGTCGTTAGCTAGTTATATTAGCTTAGTTATTATTAAAACCTTTTTTATAAATAATCTTATAATTAAATTTTAAAAGAAATATAGCTTATTTTATTTACTTAGTATTTAACTATTATATTATAGTAAAATAACAAATATTTTTATAATTCGTTTAAACTTTAAGTTTATATTTATTCCTTAAAATATAATGCCGAAATTCTTTAAAAGTATATATAATAGCTAAGAATTCTTTATTATAAATTAAGTAATAAATCTCTATACTTATTAGCTTCTTTAAATAAAACGCTATAAGTTTTAAAATATTGTTCTTATTGCGCTAGCATAGCTATATACTTTATATAAAATGAAAAGTATCTGTTTTTAATTTTAATAGCTTTTCTATATTATAAGTATTTAATATAAGTTCTTTAATAAGTAATCTTTTAATATTTTTAAAAGCTTCGTTTACTTTTAAGTTCTACTTAAAAAGGTCTATTTTAGCTTTTTTTAATATAGATAATATTAGTATAATTATCTTAGAAAGGTCCGATATAAATTTCGTATAATAATTTATATATTCTATAAATCTTTAGATTTCCTTAATATTTATAGGAATTAGCTAATCTTTAATTATAGAAATATTTTAAAGGTCTATCCTTATATAAAAAAGAGTAATTATATGCCTTAAAAATTTTACTTTTTATATATAAAAGCTATATTTCTCCGGTAAAATATATAAGCTAGCTTTTCTTAATACTTTTAGCACTATATTAACTTCTTTATAGTATTGCTTTAGCGTATTAAAGTATATAATAATATTATCTAAATAAGCTGTATAAAATCGGTTTAAATAAGAATTCAGTATACTATTAATTCTGTTTTAAAAGGTTACTAAGGTATTAGTTAATCCTAAAGGTATTACTAAAAATTTATAAAGTCTATATCGCGTTTTAAAAGCTATTTTAAATTCGTTTCCTTTCTTAATATATATTTAGTTATAAGTAGATTTAAGGTTAACCTTAGTATACTACTACTTATTAGCTATTCTATCTCTTATTTCGCTTATAAGAGGTAACGGAGTCCGGTCTTTTATTATATCGTTATTTATCTCTTTAAAATCGATATAAAGTCAATTTTTTTCTCTATCTTTACTATTCTTTAAAGGAAATAGTATACGAGCTTAATATTTTAATTTAGACTTTTTAATATAATCTTTTTATAGGTTTTTATCGATATATTCTAATAACTCTAAATACTTTTTATTTAAGTTATATATTTTATAGAATCTAAGCTTAAAGCCTTTTTTTAACTTAATTTTATAATCTTAACTACCTTATAGCGGTAATCTATCTTTAAGTAGCAGCGTAAATATATCGAAATATCTTTTTAGTATATTTTTAGGAATTTTAAAATAATAATCCTTAAGGTATTCTAAATCAATAATACCTTTTAAACGTCTTATATACTATATTCGCTCTTTAAGGTGTTTTAAGCTAATAGTACCTTCCGAATACTATAAGTTATTTTTACGTATCTTATTCTTAATCTTTTTCTTATTTTATTTCTTCTTAATCTTATCTTTTTACTTAAAGTATTACTACTTAATATTCTTTAAGGTATTTAATAGATTTTCTTTTAATAAATTATAAATAGCTTTATAATTATTTCCTAAGCTTTTAGTTTCTTTACTAAGGTTTAGCGTTATTTTTACTTATATTATACTAATTATAATTACTTTATTTTTTATCGTATTAGTCGTCTTATTGTTTTTATTACGATATTTATTAGTGTGATATTTATATATATATTAAAAGCCTTATTGTTCTTATTATTACTATTTCTTATATAGTTATTATTAAGTATTGCTATATTTAAATTATTTAAGAGTTTCGTTCTAAGGTTGTTCTTTATTAAACTATAAAGAGAAATATTTAAAGTATCGTCTTTAAACCTTAAAAGGCCTTTATTCTAATCTATAATAAGATTATATTTCTATTAAAAAGGTAGTCTTAATATAATATTATAGCTAATAGCTAAGACGGCGAAGGAATCTTTAAAGTTATAAATCCTTATCGTATACTTAAGAGGATTAGGTTTTAGTATAATCTTGCTGCTATTATACTTAAAGAGTAATCCTTTTATTAAAAGAAGTATATAAAGCTTGTTTTTTTTTCTTTAACGTAATTTTAAACAATTTACCGTTATAAATAAAATAGAGCTACTTATTATACCGCAATTTACTAATATATTAAGGCGATATCCTCTTAATTTTAATAAAAAGGTTCTTTTTATACTTCGAGAATTATTATTTAATATAAGAAAGTTCTTTTTACTAAGAAATAGCCTTATTATTTCTAAGCTTGTTTGTTTTTTACCTCGTCTACTAACTTCTTAGTAAATCTTAATCCTTTTTACGGAACTAGTTTATTTAAGTTCTTAAGCTTCTGAATAGCTTTAAAAACTAAATCTTTAATAATAGCATAATCTTCTATTACGATATTATTAATAAAAACTCTTTTAATACGAATTATCTTATTAAATCGTTTAAAGTTATTCTGTTTATTTTACTACGTTTTTAGCTAGTTTTAAGCATATTTTTTAAGAATCTCTTTACTTTTAAAAGTATATTTAAATTATAATTCGTATTATAAAGATTATAATTAGTTAAAAAATACTCGCTATATTATCTAGATATATTATTAATAGCTAAGTTAAAGAATTCCGTATCTTTGTTAAACTTATTAGCTAGCTTATTATTCTTTTTCTTAAAATTATCTTTATCTTTAATTAAATTAATAATATATATAATCTTCCTTTAGCTTAATTATCTTATTTATTAAAGCTAGGTTACTATCTTAAAGGTTTTTAATAGTCGTTTTATTATACTGCTTAAAGAGTAAAAGGTATTTAATTTTAACTTAGTTATTAGTACTTTTTTATATAAGTTCCTCTTTATTAACTTCGATATCCTCTTTAAGGTTTTCTATAAAAACCTTAGTATTAGTAGTAAGTTCCTTAATTTTTATAGCAGGTTTATTAAAAATCTTTTTTAGTTTAAGAAACTATCCGCTTCCTTACTTATTTAAAAGATATATAAAGCAGTCGTCTTTATAGTATTTAGTTTAAAATAACTACTTATACGCCTTATTTTTAATAGTAATAACTATATTAAGATATTTTATAAAAGGAGTATATTAAAGGCCTACATATACTTAGTTTAGTAGCACGTAGCTAAATAATTATTTATCTAAAGCTAGAGAGAGAAAGGGGAAATCTCTATCTAGGCTACGTAGCTTCGTACTTTATAGGGGTCGCTTAAGTAGCTTATACTTAGGTTAAGTTTAGGTCGAGCTTAAGCCGAGTTCGGGTAGAGTCCTATACGACTTCGGCTATACGTTGGCCCGACTTTAGGTCGTTCGCTATAGTATAACTACAGCTCTTCTTATAGTATAGCCCGTAATAAGTATAAAGCTTATTACTATCTTCCTTTTTAAAAAAGGGCTCTTTATCTATTTTATCGAATTTAAAGTCTTTAAGATTATAGCTATTATTATCTTTTATATTTAAAAGTATAATATTTATATTAAAATAAGGAGCGTTTTTATTATCTTTATAAATAGTTTATAAAGAAGGTTTATACTTATAATTATTCTTAGTCTTAAAAGTATTTCTTTATTAATTATCTAAGCTTTTAGCTTTTATTTTTATCTTTTTATTAAGTTCTTCTTTATAAAGACCTTTCTTTTATAAGCTAATTAGTCTTAAACAGACTAAAAGTTAGTATAATAAGCTTAGCGTTAATTTCTTTAGTATCTTTAATTAAAAGTAGTAGTAAAGTATATCGCGGATTATAGGCTAAAAGGGCATTATTCTTACGAATAGGCATATTCCTTCCCTTAAAGGAATTCCTCTTCTTAATATAGTCTCTTAAGATATAGCCTTTCTTTATATAGTTAAAGTATTAAATAGCTTTTTTAGTAGGTGTAAGAGAGTGATTTTACTACTTTAATAAATCAGCTATTTAATCCTTACCTGATTAGCTAT
>JAPEBW010001562.1:0-22160 GCA_027405785.1 Ophiocordyceps robertsii | reverse complement strand
GCTAGCGGAATCCGCCCGATAGTTTTTACGGTATCTCCTTTAGTTAGAGACGTCGTAAACTATAGTTAAGTAGGCTCTTAACCCTCCGTAGTTATATCCCGGAAACCTTAGCGGGGTCCGACCGGTGATGTTCGTCGTATCTCTTTAGGCGAGCCTTCGTAGTGCGTGCTTTAAGCGTTCCCGTCGCGGGGTTCCGTAGGGCTTCCTTAAGAGTAAAGTAAGGAGTCTAAGCGTAGCTATTTAGATTTTATAATATTAACTTCCTTAGTAAAACGTAAGACTATATAGCGTAGCTACTTAATAAGGCTAATTTATTTTTAAGCTATTAAAGGTTCTTTTAAAACGTAATATCCTTTAAGGCTTATATACGTTTATTTATATTTATTAAGCTAATAGCGTTTACTTAAAATCTAAGCAGTTATATAAATAAGGACGTTAAAAAGGACTTTAATCCGGATAAAGGAATATTATAGTCGTAAAAAGCGCGGAATACCGTATTTAAGTATTAAAGGTATTCTTTAAGTATATTATAATAAATAATAATATTATTAATATAAGCCGCTACGTATTTTTAGTATCTATAAAAGACGTTATTAATAAATCTTTAAACGTATACTAAGGAGTTCTTAAAGCTTATAAGCATTATAAGTAATTTTTTTAGCCCGCGATAGCTTATAACTATAAATCTTTCTTAGTAGTTTTAGTAAACTAAAAACTAGTAAAAAAACGACGATATGTTTACTATATTAATAAAAATCTTTTTTTAAAAGCGTTTAATTATATTGCTTAAAAGTAGTATTTAGTAAGCGTTTAAGGTAATAATAGCGTTAATCCCTTATAAATCTATAACTACTTATTCCTTTTCCTCTTTATTTACTATTTTCTATACTATAAATACTAGCGCTGCGAATAAAGTCGGTCTATAAACCCGTTTTATTTATCCTAACTTAATTAGCTAGCTAAATATTATATTAACTACTTTCTTATCCTCATTGCTTAATAAATATAATTTTAATATAACTTATTAGTATTATTATTTTTCTATTAAGAGAATATATATATATTAAGAATCGTTTATATATACTACTTTTTAATTCCTTTAAAAGCGAGGAAACGAATAAAGGATGGTTTAAACCTTTAATATATATTTTCAGTCCTTAGCGTAAATCCGGACGCCTTTATTAATAGTAAGTTTAAGTAAGTTCTTAGTTCGGCTGATTTTAAGCTTATCGTTTATTATAAGATCCTTTTATAAAAAGTCTTTAAGGGGGTTTATTCTATCTAGGTTTTTTATAAGAACTTCTACTAAGGGAATAGTAATATTAACCTCCTTATATAGCTAAAACTACTTATTAAGGTTTATAATTATCTTTACTTTTTAACTTTAATAAATTATTAATAGTTCTTTAAAGCATTTTATTGCTATAAAGCTCTTATAATTCTATATTATCGTTTAAGCGAGTATAAGGTTATTAAGAAAGAATATTATATTCCGCTTAAATAATAATACCTTGACTTATATAAGTAAAGCATAGCTAAAACTAGCTAAAATTATTATAAGAGTTAAGTAAATTACTTATCTATATATCGCTAATCTTAGCTAAACTATCTTAACTTAAGCTTTAATTCCTTTATAAGCCTTAATTTATAAGATTAAAGTAAAGTTAATAAGATCCTTTTAATAAAAAGCTAGAAAATCTTAGCTTAGTAATATATTAGCCGCTAAGCGTTTTACTATTTAAGCGCTAATCCTTACTTTCGCGACTATAAAGCTACTATTTAGCCTTCTTAGTATATATATAGTAAATTCTACTGATTTAGTAGAAGCTATTCCTTTTACTCTTTAAATAAGAATTTATTAAAGGGAGTTTTTAATTATATTTTAAAAGGTTTTTACTAAGTTAGCTTAAATAGAACTTTAGTTTACCTTAGTATTTATATAGGCTTTAATACTTATCCTAGGCCTTACTTTTTTATAAACTAGTTAGTATATATAGGTAAATTATAATAGCTTATTAAGGCTTAATAGTTAAATATTAAGGAAAGCCTAAACTATTTAAATATTTTATAGCTTTTTAATAACTACTTATTATACTAAGCTACGTCTTTATATAGCAATATCTTAGCTTAGGTTAAGGGGGTATTTATCTTTAATATATTAATAAAGTTTATTTTTAAGGAGAATACTTTATTATAAAATCTATTTACTTTATCAGCCTTTTAAACTTAGTTTACTTTAATCTAGATTGCGGTTTTATTTAAGCTTTTATTAGTATTTATTTAAGCTCTTTTTATATTATACTTTTTATCCTTTAAATAGTCGTTAATCTTTATTATAGTTCCTCCCTAAGTTATTAAGTATACTTAGTTTAGTTTTAGTAATAGTAAGTATATAATCTTTAAGGTCCTTTTTTTCTTAAGCTAAATAACTTTAGCTTATATTCTTAGCTATTTAAATAGGTTTCTTTCTTAATTTAGCGAACGCTATAAGGCTTATAGTATATCTACCTTAGCTTAACGGTTTAAAAACGTAACTTAAAGTCTTAGCAAGCCTTTAATAGATAGTTAAGACGTCTTAAACTATTCTTTAAATATATATAAAGTACGGCTAGTTAGGCCTTGCTTTTTTATAAGTTAAACTTATTTTTCTTTATACTAATAAGTTCTTTTAAAATCCTTAAGTATATTAAACTTATAGCTAAAAAGAATTTCTTTCTATTTATTAATCTATCTATTAATACTTTTATTTCTTACTAAATAGTATAAGGATTTTTATAAATAGATATCTAGCTTTTAGTAAATTACTATAATTAAGTAGTTAAGTTAATAAAGCGCGGATTTAGCTTTATTATATTAGTATAATATCTAAGACTTTAAATTAAACCTTATTACTATATCTTTAATAGTAAAGTGCTTTTTATTAAGTGCTTATATCGCTATATTTAAGCGGATTTCAAACTATTTTTATAAAGCAGAGATTAATTAGCTTAGTCTTATACTAAGCTCGCTAACTTCTTCTTATTATAATTTTATAAGGTCTTAAAATACTATTCCGCCGCGCTTTTTTAAAGGAAAAAGGGCAATTAAATAGCTAATTTATCTATATAAGCTTTACTTTTATTAGTGTTTTAGTAAATAAAGTTAATAAAACCGTTTACTCCTTAAAATATATTAGCCTTATTATCTTCTTTAACGTTATTAAAAAATACTTTTAGCGGTCTTAATAAGTTAAATCTTATTATGTCCTTAGCTTATAATTAAGGTATTTCTAAAAGATTAATAAGCGCGTTTTTTTTATACTTAATAGAGACTAAAGAATTATTTATTTGATATTATTACTATTTTTACTAAAAAGCTTAAAGCTATACTTAGTCTTAATATTTATATACTAAGTTGTAATAAGTTTAGCCCGTTAAAAGTATTGCTTACTATATCTTTATCGCTTATTATTAAGGTCTTAGTTTTATAATCTTATTAAGTGCTTAACCTTTTATTTTATACGCGTCTTAAAATTTAACATACTATAAGATCTTAAGTATAAAAAGCTTATTTTTATTTATTAAAAGTCTTAAAAACGCCTTAATTAGCACGGCTATAGCGGATAAGGCTAAATAGTAATATTAAACTAAGAAACTACTAAGTATTCTTAAAAGTAAAGTTTAGTAAAGGCTTATAAACTAAACTTTATTAATAGTACATAGGAAAAATATCCGCTAAGCTTTTTATCTTAAGGGAAAAGTAGATTTATTGCTAGCTTAATTTAAAAGGTATTTAAAAGGTTAAAAGCTAAAAAGACTAAAGGTTAGCTTATTTTTCCTTTTTTTAATTAAAGGATAATTAGTTTATTTAAGTAATACTTAATTTAATTAACTTAATAATATTAGTTTTATCGTTTTATAGTTTATCTTTTATTAGTATTTTAAAAGCGGATTGCCTTTTTAAAAGCGGTAGTTTTAGCTTAACTAAGGGGGACTTATTTTATACTTTATTTAGCTTTATAAGCTATTATAGTATAATACTTTAAAAAAGGGTAAAAGAGATTATTAAACCGGTATACTTAGTAAGCTATAGTCCTTTCCGCTTTTATAGCCTATTTATCTTAAAGTTAAGTTATAAATATATTAAAGAAGAGATACTTATTATTAAGGTTAAACTTACAAGCTAATAAGAGCTTCTAATTAAAAAAAAAATATTTAGTATTTAACTTCTTATAAGATAAGTGCTTAATCGTATAATATAATAGCTTTTAGCTTAGTAAATATTTAAAGGATTTCTGTTTTTATAAGTAAATATTACTTTTATTTATTATGCTTTATAGTATAAAGATAAAGGAAGAAAGTATAAACTAATTACTATTAATTAAAGCTAATATTATAAACTAATTACCGCTAATTAAGGCTAGTACTATAAACTAATTACCGCTAATTAAGCTAATATAATAAGCTAATTACTATATATAAATATATATAAAGGCTTATAAATATTAAAAACCTTATCTTTTTTTTAAAGTATAGCTAGCTACTTTATATATAGTTCTTTAAGCTAATTTTAAGGCTCTTAAACTATATTATCTTACTATTTATTATTAATATATAAATAAACTATAAATATCCATAAAAAATAAATTTATAAACTAAGTATAAGCTTAGTTAAAAAGAATATAAACTATAATTTAGGATATCTTTTAAATAATCTTAAATATCCTTTTTAAATTAAAGTAAAGTTAATCTTATATATTTTAAAGTACTTCTTTAATTAAATATAAGCTAAACTAAAATTAAGATATCTTATAAAAGTCTTTAAATATCCCTTAAAAATACTAGTAAAATCTATTTAATAGCTTTTATAGTATCCTTTTTAATTAAAAATATTATAAACTATAGTTAAATAGGCTCCTAAGTATTTATAGTTATATCTTAGAAACTTTAATAAGGTCTAACTAGTAATATCTATTATATCTTTTTAAGCAAGCGTTTATAGCGCGTGCTTTAAGTATTCTTACCGCGGGGTTTTATAAGGCTCCTTAAAAGTAAAGTAAGGAGTTTAAGCATAGCCGTTAAAATTCTATAATACGCGCTTACTTATATCTTTTATATTAAAAAGATAAAAGATTATAAAAAAATAAGCTAAGAAGGTAGCAGTAAAATAGCAAGTTTTTCATTGTTTTTAATAATTTCCTTAGCGTAATTCTTTATAATATATAGTTTTTAGCGTTTATTAGTTTTTATAAAGTATAGTAGTTTTTATAACTAAAAAAATAAAATTTGAAAGATACTAGTTTTATTACTAAGCTGCGTAATAATTTTAACTTACTATATATTCTCTATATACTTATTAATTAATTTTTAGTAAAGTAGTAATTCGATTAATACTTTTATATAAAAAAGTATTTAGTTTATTATCTTACTTTCTTAAATAAGCTTTAATCCCTCTTCTTAGTTTAGGAATATTAGCTTATTGTTTATATAGAGTATTTATAAGAGTATATTTAGCATTATATTCTTAATACTTAAGATATAATATACTTTAAGCAGGAATTAGCTTAAGTATTAAAAGAAAAAGACTGGTTTATTATTAAACTTACTATTAGTAAAACATAAGGACCTTTAGTATACAACCTTATAAGTATTAATATAATAAGTAAAAATAACTACTTATAATTTCTTTATAAATAGTATTATAAGACGTAGCTTTTAAAATACTTATATTAAGCCGGCTACTTTAAGTTTTATAAGCTAATATTAAGGTTCTTCGCTTTTAAAAGCATAGCTTAAGTAAATAATAAGCTAAACCTTAGTTTCTATTAATAAAGTCTTATTATCTTATTTTATCCTTTTTTTTAACTAAAATCTTATAGCTGCTATTTTATATCCTTAAGACGTATAAGTTAAAATAAAGTTTTATTAAGTAAGGTTAAAGTAGTAAATGATTTTAAACTTAGTAAGCTTTTTTATTAAATATATAAAAGCTTTTTCTTCTTTTAACATAAGTTAAAAAGTAATAAAGGCCGCGACGGTCGCGCTAGTCTAAGATGCTAGGCTCCTTAAGGTATATATAGACCGCAAGCTCTAGTAAAAGACATACCTTAACAAACTACGCGCTAAGCTTAAGAGGTAGAACCTAGCCTTAATAAGGATCGCGGTATCTATATAAGGATATACCTTACTTAAGGCTTAAGAAGTTTATAGTAAAGTCGTCCGGTCCCTTATATTATATGCTATAGTTACGTTCTATAAGATAACCTTAGCGGGCGGAAAGCTTTATAAGATAGCTATAAAGTTAGCGCGGGATTAAACCGCTTACTTTTAAATAGTCTTAAGGGCCTACCGGGCTACCTTAGTCTATTAGCTTAAGGCCGAAACTTAAGTCTTGCTAATTAACCTTTACCTTAACTAAAAAATAGCAAATCCCCTTAAGAGATTAAAAGACTTTAAAATCTTAGACTAAATTTAATGCGCGTTTATATTAATAGCGAGGCTGCTCTAACAACGTAAACAACGACTAAGATAGCCTATACCTTTAAGACTACCGCTTATAAAGGTATAAAGAGGGGTATAGTCTAAAGTTAAGACCGATAAGCTTTAAGAGAAGATAGGAATAAAGGAGATTCTCTTTAAAGAATAAGCTAAATAGTAAAGCTTAAAGGAAGAGCTTATTAAGCAGCGCCGGACTACGCTTTACCCCGCTAACCTCCCGCCCTAGTTTAATAAAGCTATAGCGCTTAATTGCTATAAAGCGCTGCTTAGTACCTAAGGTTTATAATTACCTAAATATAGATAGAAGTAATAAGCCTTAAAGACTTCTTATTTTGCTATAATATACTTAAGGTTATATCGCCTCTTTATAACTATAAGTAGCGATAAAATACTATTTACTATATAATAATAAGTTATAAGCTTATTAGTAAAGTAAGAGCGAAGTTATTATAGCGACTTTAAAATATAAGCGAGGTATAAGCAAAGCTTTAAAAATAAGAGATAGCGGCTATTTTAGTAAGATAGTTCTTAAGCTTAAGACGCTTATATTAATTCGACTTAATAATATAGCTATATTAAAAGGAGGAGGCAGTATATATAAGGACCTTAACTAAGCCTTAGTTAAGGGGGGGTATACTTTTATTAAACCGCCCCCTTAGTATAGCTTAAAGAGGATAACTTATAAATATAATAAATACTACGAAGTATTAAAACGCCGGAAAAACCCCTACCCCCGCTTATTAAGCTTATAAGACCTTAAATAGGCCCGCCTCGGATTAATACCTTAGCTAACCCCCCTTAAATATAACCCTTATACCTTACTTAATACTTAAGCTTATCGTTATCGTCCCCGGCGTTATAGCGGGGCCCGCTAGATTAAAGAGTACCGCGAGGGCGCCTAGCCTAGCTATAACTATAAGTTAAGGTAATAAGCGCCCTCCCCCTTCCCTTCCCGCGCTTATAACGGCTTAAGGTCGCGGCGGGAGTAAATAAAGAAGATATCGCCTTATTAATAACCTTTTAAGGCGTTTACTTTAACGCTTATAAGGTTCTTACTACCGGGGAGCTACTAGCTATAGCGTAAGCAAGCGATAAGGGCGGTATAAAGCTAAGCTAAGTAAGGCCGCTAAGATAATACTTAGTTAATTAAGCTAAGTTAAGTATTATAAGAAAGCTAAAAAAGAGCGACTGAGCCTTACTATAAGCGAAGAACTAATAATACTTAAGGTTTAAGCTAAGGTCTTTAGCCTCCTTTTTTTAGTTTACTAAGCTATAGATAATAGTAGTATAAGCACGCTTTAAAGCAGTATTTATAAGGTCGTTAACCTTAAAGGCGCTGCTTTTAAAAAGGCTATAAGCGCGCTTTTATATAGTTAAAAGTACGCTACGGTTAGTAAGCAAGCTAAGGGCGGGCATAATAAGAATTAAGATAAGGTCTTCTTTTATATTACTATTATCGCTACCGCCGCTATCGCTACTACTACTAGCATTAAAAATAGTAAAGATAGCGTTTAAGCTAAGAGGGGGGCTACTTTTATCCTTAAGGTCCTTAGTCTCGGCCTTATTATTACCCCCCTCCTTCTCCTCCCCCTCCTTAAGCTCTTTATTACTAATATTAACGATAAGAATCTTAAAGGGCGTAAGCTTAAGCGGCGCGAGGGCGGCGTAAGCCTATACTAAGTTTAAGTTACGTAAACGTCTTTTAAAGACAATATCGCGGCCTTTATAGCCGCTAAAGCTAAGATAATTAGCTATAATAAATAGCGCGTTCTTTCTACTCGCTATACTCCGGGCTATAAAGTTAACGGTTTAGTATATAACTATAATAATACTAATAAGCTTATTAGTAAACTTAGTATTAGCTTTACGTGCTATATATACGTTATTAATAAAGCAGCTAAAAGTAAAGGCAAGAAGCTTAATATTCTTATTAAGTAAGGCTAGGCTAAGGGCGGCCTTAAATATAAAGGCACGCGCTATAATAGCGCTAGCGCGCTACTAAAGCTTTATCGCTATAAAGGCAAGCTTTATATATATAAAATGCTTAATAAGCTTACTAAACTTATACGACTCCTTTTAAGCGGCGTAGAGCTTATAAGCTACGTCTTTATTAATAATAGTAAGCTATAATAGAATTAGCTAAAAAATAAAAGTAAGATTAACAAAAGGCTACTTACTTAAAAATAAGAGCGATTACTAAAATTATAAGCGATATATACTTTCGTAAAGATAGCTAAGATAAGGTTAGTAACTTAATATATATATATATATATAGCGGTCGCGACTTTAATATATATAGGCTTAGTTTTAATAGCCTTAGAAAACTATAAGTATATTATTGCTTAATAGGCGGCCTATATATATATAGTAAGGGATCTTATACTTCGTGCCGCGATAAGCTTAAGCGTCTTTATCTTTAGTATCCCGGCTTAGTAGCTTAAGGAGCGGGCCTATATTAAGATTAAAGAAAGTAACTTTCTTTTTTAGTATAGTAATAGTAACTATTATAAATAAATAGTAGTTAAAAAGCGAAAACGCGTTAAAAGTAAGGCGAAAGATATGTAAAGGGCGCGTATAAGGGGTAAGCGCTTCTTTAAAAAGTAAAGAAAAGGGCGCGGGCATACGCGGTGCTTAAAAGACTTTATCCTTAAGATCGCGGATAAGATTAATAACTAGGCGGCATAAGTATATAATAAACCTAATTAAGAATATACGCGTACTATAAAGTGCCGAATTCTTATTAAGCGGGCCTGCTTTAAGGCTTACTCTTTAAGGCCGCGCTACCCGCGATAAAGGCGCGGGACGGAATCTTACTTACCTTCTCGCCCTTATACTAAGGGAACGACTAAAAGGAGAGAAAAGATAGACTACTACCTATACCTTAAGCTTAAGGTATTAAGCTCTAGGCCGCGGGCCGCTTAAGTTAAAAGCGGCCTTAGCTTAGCTAAGCCGTATTAAACTACTTAGCAAGTAGTATATACTTATAGCTAAAGGCGTAACCCTTTTCCTTATATAAAGTTATAAGACCTTATATAAAGCGGACTAAATGCGAATAAGAGGAGGTTTTACTTTAAGTACTCCGGTTTTTCTTTTTTATTTAAAAATATCGAATTTTTAAAAACTTAGATTAAGTCCTTAGCATAAACTTAATAATAATAATAAGTAAAAAAGTAGCTGTTATAGTATATTATACTTAGTTTTAAACTTTTAGTAAAACTCCTTTTTTTTAATTTTACTTAAATTAGCTTTATCTTTTATTTTTATAAGATATTAATTTCTTTAATAAGAAATAAAGCTATGTAGCGTAGCTATTTAGTTAAGCTAATTTATTCTTTAAGCTATTAAAAGCTTTTTAAGAAGATAATGTATTTTAAAGCTTATATGTATTTATTTATACTTATTAGCTAAATATTATTTACTTTAAACTTAAAACATTATATAAATAAATATACTAAAAAGAACATAAGTTTAAACTTAGTAACATTATAGTTATAAGACGCGTAAAGTACTACTTTTAAGTATTAAAAAAGTGTTTTTGTTTAGCTATATTAAAGTAAATAATAATATTATTAACATAAGCCGCTATATATTCTTAGTATTTATAAAAAACATAATTAATAAATCTTTAAATAAATACCGGAGAGTTCTTAAAACCTATAAGTACTACTAGTAACCTTTTTAGCTTATAATACCTTATAAGTATAAAAGTTTCTTAGTAGTTTTAGTAAACTAAAAACTAGTAAAAAAATAACTATATATTTATAATATTAATAAAACGTTTCTTTTAAAGGCGTTTAATTATATCGCCTAAAAGTAGTATTAAGAAAGCGTTTAAAGTAATAATAAGGTTAATCTTATATAAGTTTATAACTAATTATTTCTTTTTCCTTTTAATCTTTTATACTATAAAAACTAGTAATATTAAAAAGATTAACTTCTAAACTTACTTTATTTATTCTTACTTTATTAGCTAGCTAAATATTAATTTTATTAGTTTTTTAACTTTATTAGTTAATAAATATAACCTTAATATAAAGTATAAATATTATTATCTTTTTCTTAAAAGAATATATATATACTTAACATTATTTATATACACTACTCTTTTATTCTTTAGTAAGCAGGGGAGTAATTTTAGAATATTTTAAACCTTTAAAGCATATATTAAGTTTTTTGTAAAAATTCAGACGCTTTATTAATAATAAGCTTAATTAAATTAATAGGTTTATCCTTTTTATGCTTTTTATTTAGGCTTTTACTAAGGAGATAATTATAACGGAAACCTTATTCCGTTAGTAATCCTAAGTACTAAAAGTACTAATATCTAGTAAAGTAAATACCGCTAAATATTAAGGAGTAACTAGTAAAGTAAATACCGGTAGTTATAAAGAGAGACGATATAGCTTAATAGTTAAAGACGGCTAGTATAAGCTATTAGCGGTATAAGTTAAATATACTTATATTCGGCTTTAAGTAGCTTCGGTTAGTAATAGGATTAGTATTAAATAGATTAACCGATACTTTATATAATCGACTAATACCTTATTTAAAGCTAAAGTAAGAGGCCTCTTTTTAAAAGAGGATAAAATCTCGTAAAAGGTTTTAAAATAAGGATATTTAGTTTTATAAGCTAGTTATAAGTAATAAAGCGTATATTACTTATAACTAATAATAAAGATAGCGTAATACTATGCTTTATAGCATAAAGATAAGGGGATAAGGCGCGGACTAATTACCGCTAATAAGGGCCGGTACTATAAACTAATTACTACCGGTTAAGGCTAGTACTATAAACTAATTACCGCCGGTTAAGCTAATATAACGGACTAATTACCGCATATAAACGTATATAAGGGTTTAGAAATAGTAAAAAGCTTATCTATTCTTAAAGGTATAGCTAGCTACTTTATACTTAGTTCTTTAAGCTAATTTTAAGGATCTTTAACTATTTTAGCCGTAGTGCGTAAATAAGCTATAAATATCCTCGTAAAATTGCTTAATAAACTAAGTATAAGCCCGGTTAAAAATACTAGAAACTATAATCGGGGAAATCCCTTAAATATCCTTAAATATCCCTTAAAAATCATAGTAAGGTTTATCCTATATTTTCCGGGGTGCTTTTATAGTTAAAAATAAGTCGAACTATAATTAAGATATCCCGCGGAAATCCTTAAATATCCTTTAAAGATACTAGCGGAATCCGCTTAGTAGTTTTTATAGTGTTTTTTATAGTTAAAGACGTTATAAACTATAGTTAAGTAAGCTTTTAACCTTTTATAATTATATCTTAAAAACCTTAGCGGGATCCAATTAGTAATATTTATTATATCTCCTTAAGCGAGCCTTTATAGTATATGCTTTAAGCGTTCTTATCGCGGGGTTCCGTAAGGCTCCTTAAAAGTAAAGTAAGGAGTCCGGGCATAGCCGTCTAAATTCTATAATAACTCCCTTAAGTAAGAAAGAAAAGCTAACGTCCTTATCGGTTTAAAGTAAGAATAAAGTAAAGGGGGCGCTAAGTAATAGCTTTATAGTAGCGTCTTCGCGCTATATTAATAGTATGCCGTTCTTATCCTTTTAATAGTTTTTTCGGCCTATCTAGCTAATAGTAGCTTAGTAGCTTAAGATCGTTAATAGGCGGCTTTTATTATAAATCCTTACCTCTTATTTAGTTAAATATCTTTATTTTTATTAAGGCAATTAGCGCGTTTAGCTAAAACTTATAGTAAATTTTTCTAACTCTCCTTTAAGGTATACGTTTAAGTACTTTATTAAGTAGTAAGGAGTCTCCGCGCTAAGGAATACTTAAATTTCTTAGCGGGATATATTATAAAAAACTAGCTTTATTTAAGCTTTATCTTATATTATTATCTTACTTACCTTTTTATACTATTTTTTAATCCTCTGCTAAAATTTCTATACTACTTACTAGCCTTATAAGCCGCCTATAGGCGAGATATTATATTTTACTTATTGCCGCTATCGTAGTTATCCCCCGCCTTCCGTCGCCGGGCTTTTTAACTTCTTATCCTTTTTACGCAGCGCTATTACCTACGCCTTTTTACTAATTAATACGCGTCTAGCTACTAAGAAGGTATTAAGGTAAGGGTAGGCTATCCTATTAATATTAATAAGTATAGTTAGTACTAAAGTATTAAACGTCTATATTCTTACTTAAAAGCGGGTAATAAGGTCTTTAATAGCCTTAATGCTTAACTCCTCGCTTTTAAGGTTTTAAACGTGCTTAATAGTCTTAAGAACCTCTTTACGGAGGGGGCCTTAAGGGCGAGAATATAAAGCGCGTAGTTAGTATAGCTAATAAGGCGGATATTAAAGCCTAGGAATTTTATTACTTAAGTTAAAGTTAGGTTATATTTCGACTTTTCGCGAGCTTATAAGTAGAACTTAATATAGTTTATAGCTAGGCGGAAACTCCCGATTATTATAATCTCGTTGCTAAAATATAAGCTTATAAAGCTAGGCCTATTAAGGATTATATTAGTTATTACTAACGGCTCTTATATAATTAAGCAGCGGAATATATCGCGAGGCTAGTTATCGCTATCTCCTTTAGTTAAGGAGGAATAGCGGATAGACTATAGTAAGACTTTTATATACCTTTATATAGCTAGGCTAAGTATAGCGGTAAGCGGAAAAAGCGTTAACTAAGCGGGACTAAATAGTTCTTTAAGGCTTATAGCGGCTATAAGCTAAGAAGGGGATTTTATAGCACGGGCTAGACCGCGTATAAAGCGAGATAACGTTTTAGCTATAGTAGCTTAAGACGCTACTATAAACCTAGCTATAAACTAGTTAAGCTAAGTCTTAAATATATAGTTAAGGATAGCGCGGACGTTATTTTAATTATTTAGCTAAAGCGGGTTCCCGCTAGCTATAGCGGCTACTATAAATCTTAAGACTATAGCGAGGTTAGCTAACTTAAAAGCATTAAGTATTAGCTAGTTATTCCGCTAATAAAGATTTCTAGCTACGCCTTAAAAAATATATAGGCGGCGGGGGCTTTTAAAAGGTAAGAGCTAAGCGGAAGGTATAACTAAGTTACCGCGAAACCGGCTATTTAAACCACGCTATAATATAAAGCTAAGAGGTAAGTCGTTTAAGTTAAGTATTTATAGAGGGTAGTATAGGCCGTCTTTTATAATACTATAGTTTAAGTCGAATCTATTAGCTTAAGCGCGGCTATAAAAAGCGGCGTAGGTTTATATAAAAGCTTAAACTTAAAGGTTTTAACTTTCGCTAAGGGGCTTAAAGCTATAAAGAATAGCCGCTTTATTTTTATAGAGCTCGAGCGCTTACTTATATCCTTTATATTAAAGGCGTAAGGGCTTATAAAAAAGCCGGCTAAAGAAGTAGTTATAGAATAGCTAGTCTTAGCTATAAGAGATATTAAACGATAAAAAGACTTAAAATAAAAGTATAAAGATTATAAGCTTAAGGTTAAAAAGGTTATACATATAAGAGTAAGCGAGGTATAGTAAGCTATAGCCGGTAGTAAAGGGAAATATAGTTATAAAAAGAAGAAAGGAAAGAAAAGAGGGCAAGCAGTAAAGAGAATTTAAATAAGTATACTATAAGCTAAAAAGGCCTTATTACTTAAAGTAAACGGCGGTATATTATTATTAAAATAACTAATTACCTTAAGTATAGTAAGTTATAGTTTTTTATAACTTATAGTAGCCTTTAAGTCTTATACTTAAGCTTAACCGCTTATTTCTCTTAGTCGGAAAGTTTCGTATTAAGTTATAAAAGCCGCGCGTTATACTTTTATTTAAACTACTTAAGTAGCTAACTCCTTTTATACTTTTTTAAAGGCTTTTACGATCTTTAGTAAGAAGACCGCTTTTTCGTTTACTTATAAGTTATAGCTACTTAGCTAGCCTTTTTAAGCTATAAAAAACTCCTTCCTTAGCCTTCCGCCGCCTTTTTTTATTATATAGCTTTATAAGATTTATTTTACTTCTTACTTATTTAAGTAAAGTATCTCTTTATCTTAAACTAGTTTTAAGCGTATAGCTAGCTCGTCCGCTAAGCGTAGTTATGCTACTAAAACGACCGGATAGATATTAAAGGACCTTTTTATATCTAGCTAGTATATAAGCTATTTTACTTTAGCAGTAACTTTAAACGGCTTAGTATATCTTTTTTAAAACTTTATTAGTTTACTATTTACGATATAGTAGCTTTTACTAAGCTATAGCTAGACTTAATCGCTAGGTTTAAATTCTAGCGGGCGGTATTTCTTATTATATCTATTCTTTATAGCGGCCTAAGTATAAGCGATAGCTAACCTAGCTTTTTCTTATAAAACCTCTTAGTTTTATAAGTATATATAGTTACTAAAAAACTAAAAGCTATTATTTATTCTTATCCTTATAATAAGCTTACTAAGGGCCGCGTAAATTATTAAGGAGAAGGAATTATTAAGGCTAAATTAAAAGGCGATTAGCATATTAGTTTAGTATAAGTCCGGGAAATTAGCGGTAAAGAATCGTAGCGTGATTTTTATAGTTTAGTTTTACCTTTTTTATAAGCCGTCGGTTTAAAGGTATTAAGCGGTAAATATAAAAAGCTTTAATCTAAAAGCTTACTATAAGGTCCGCTAAAATACTAAGGTAAACTTTATATCTTAGTTAAAGATTATCCCCTTTAAAATCCCTTAGTTAGCGCGGAGTAGCTTAGTATATAATGCTTATACTTAGTTTTCCGCTATAAACTAGTTATTGCTTAAGATAAGGAGATATATTTTTAAGAATTTATTAATTACGGTTAGTAAAGTATTAAAGAAGTTCTTTATAGTATCTTTTTATAAGAATTATTCGGCTTAAACTATTAAGAGCCCGGTAATAAAGTTTATCGGTATTATATAGTATAAAACTAGCAGGCTTTAGATTAAGATAAGCTACCTTAGCGTCTTACTTTAGTTAGTTTAGTTATAGTAATAAGTATCGTAGCTATCTATAACCTTATCTATAAATCTACTAAGCTATAAAATTAAGAAGCTTTTAGATAGATATTACTATATATAAGTATAGCTAGTATAAAAATATCTAGCGTAAGCGTCTTTAACGATCTCCTTAGCGTAAGTCTTAAGGATATATAGTTTTTAGCGTTTGTCGTTCTCTATAAAGTATAGCAACCCTTATAACTAAAGAAATAAAAGTCTAGGGATACTATCCTTATTACTAAGCTACGCTATAATTTTTACTTACTATATATCCTCCGTATATCTATTAATTATTTTTTAGCGGAGCGGTAATTTAATTAATGCTTCTATATAAAGGAACACGCGGTCTTTTATCTCGTTTTCTTTAATACGTTTTAATTCCCCTTCTTAGTTTAAGGATACCGGCCTATTATCTTAGTATAGTAAACGTAAGAGCGCGTTTAGCACGACGTTTTTAATACTTAAGATATAGTATACCTTAAGCGGAAATTAGCTTAAGTATTAAGATATAAAGACTAGCTTTTTATTAGATTTTATATTAATAAAGAATAAGGATTTTTAGTATACGATTCTATAAGTGCTTATATAGTAAGTAAAGATAATTACTTATAGCGTTCTTATAAATAGTACTATAGTGCGTAATTTATATACTGCCTATACTAAACTAGCTACTTTAAGTTCTATAGGCTAGTATTAAGGTTCTCCGCTTTAAAGGGCGCGGCTTAAGTAAACGATAGGCTAAACCTTAGTCCGGGCTAATAGCGTCTTTTTATCTTATTCCGTGCTTTCTTTTAAGTAAAAAGCTATAGCCGCTACTCTATATTCTTAAGATATATCGATTTAAATAAATAGTTATTAAGCGGGATCGAAGTAGTAAATCGTTTAAAGCTTAGTACGTTTCTTAGTTAAAATCGCAAAGGCCTTTTCCTCTTTTAAAGTAAGCTAAAAAGCGGCTTTCGCGGCGTATTAAGCCTATCCTTAGCCCCTTAAGGGGACTTTTTCTTCCTATCTTACCCGGAGTAGCTCCGTTTTTCGTTTTTATAAAACGTTAACTTCCTTAGCGAAATATAAAACTATATAGCGTAGCTACTTAATAAAGCCGATTTATTTCTTAAGCTATTAAAGGTTCTTTAAGAACGCGGTATCCCTTAAAGCTTATATACGTTTATCTATATTTATTAAGCCGATAGCGTTTACCTTAAATCTAAGGAGCTATATAGATAGGTACGCTAAGAAGGACTTTAGTCCGGATAAGGTAATATTATAGTCGTAAAAGGCGCGGAATACGGCCTTTAAATATTAAAGGTATTCTTTAGCTAAATTAAAGTAAATAATAATATCGTTAATATAAGCCGCGGCGTATTTTTAGTATTTATAAAAGACGTTATCGATAAATCTTTAAATATATACCGGGGAGTTCTTAAAGCTTATAAGTATTATTAGTAATCTTTTTAGTCCGCGATAGCTTATAACTATAAACCTTTCTTAGTAGTTTTAGTAGATTAAAAACTAATAGAAAAACGATTATACGTTTACCGCACTAATAAACCTTTTTCCTTAAAGGCGCTAAATTATATCGTTTTAAAGGGGCATTAAGTAAGCGTTTAAAGTAGTAATAGCGTTAATCCCTTATAAGTTTATAACTACTTATCCCTTTTCTTTTCCGTTTACTATTTTCTATATTATAAATACTATCGCCGCGAATAAGGTTAGCCTATAAACTCGTTTTAATCGGCCTTATATAGTTAGCTAGGCGAATATTATATTTACTACCTTTTAATTTTTATCGCTTAATAGGTATAATCTTAATATAACCCGTTAGTATTACTATCCTTTTACTAAAGGAATATATATATATTCGGATTTATTTATATATACTACTCCTTTATCCCTTTAAAGGTAGGGAAACGATTAAAAGATATCTTAGACTTTTAATATATATTCTAAGTCTTTAGAGTAGATCCGGACGCCTTTATTAGTAGTAAGTTTAAGTAAGTCCTTAGTTCGGCCGATCTTAAGTTTATAGTTTACTATAAGATCCTTTTATAGGAAGTCTTAAATAAGGTTTATTCTATCCGGATTTTCTATAAGGGCTTCCGCTAAGGGAGTAGTAGCATTAACCTCCTTATATAGCTAGAACTACTTATTAAGGTCTATAATTATCCTTACTTTTTAGCCTTTGCGGAGCACTAATAGTTCTTTAAAATAGTTTATTGCTATAAAGCTCTTATAATCTTATATTATTATCCGGGCGAGCTTAAAGTTATTAGGGAAAAATATTATATTACGCTTTAATAGCGGCGCCTAGACTTATATAAGTAAGGCGTAGCTAGAACTAGCTAAAGTCGTCGTAATAACTAAGTAGATTACCTATTTATATATTACTAGTCTTAGCTTAACTATCTTAACTTCGGCTTCGATCCCTTTTTAGGCCCCGATTTATAAGATTAACGTAAAGTTAATAAGGTCCTTTTAATAAGGAACTAAAAAGTCTTAGCTAAGTAATATATTAGCTGCTAAGCGTTTTACTATCTAAGCGCCGATCCTTACCCTTATAACTATAAGGCTACCGTTTAGCCTTCTTAGTATATACGCGGTAAATTATACTTATTTAATAGTAGCTATCCTTCTTACTCCTTAAATAAGAATTCGTTAAAAGAAGTTTATAGTTATGTCTTAAAAGGTTTTTACTAAGTTAGCTTAGATAAGGCTTTAGTTTGCCTTAGTATCTATATAGGCTTTAATGCTAATTTTAAGCCCTTTTTTTTTATAAACTAGTAAGCGTATATAGGTAAGTTTTAACGGCTTATTAAGGTTTAACGGCTAAACGTTAAGGGAAGCCTTTACTATTTAAACGCTTTATAGCTTTTAAATAACTACTTACTATACTAAGTTACGTCTTTATATAGCAATATCTTAGTTAAGGTTAAGGGGGTGTTTATCTTTAATATATCGGTAAAGCTTATTCTTTAAGGGGAATGCTTCGCTATAAAATCCGTATCCTTTATTAGCCTCCTATATTAAGTCTGCTATAGTATAGATTGCGGTTTCCTTTAAGCTTTTATTAGTATCCGACTAAGCTCTTTTTATATCGTACTCTTTATCCTTTAAATAGTTATTAGCTTTTACTATAGTTTTTTCTTTAATAGCGGGGTATACCCGCTTTAGCTTTAGTATTAGCGAATATATAGTCTTAAAGGTTCTTTCTTTTTTAAGCCGGAGGACCTTAGCTTATATTCCTAACTATTTAAGCGGATTTCTCCCTTACCTTAGCGAGCGCTATAAGGCCTATAATATATCCGCCCTTACCGGGCGGTCTGCGAACATAACCCGCGGCCTTAGCGAGCCCTTAATAGATAGCTAAGGCGTCTTAAACTATCCTTTAAGTACGTATAAGGTACGGCTAGTCGGCCCTCGCCTTTTTATAAATTAAACCTATTTCTTTCGCGCTAGTAAGTGCTTTTAAGATCCTTAGGTATATTTAACTTATAGCTAAGGAGGAATTTCCTCGTATTTATTAATCTATCCGTTAATATCCTCGTGTCTTACTAAATAAATTAAGTAGCAAATAGGTATATAAGAAAGAAGGCTTATAGCTATAAGTAAGGGGATTATAGAGATATAAAGAGTGTGCGAAAAGGTAAAGAAATAGGTAAGATATGTATATATAAGGTTAATAATCTATCTAAGGTAAAGGGGGGACTAAGGCCTCTTTATATAGACAATTCCTAAGCTATAAGTAACTTAAGTAATTTAGAAAAGAGCCCCTTATTTAGCGCAGTTATGCATAGTAGGCTAATCGCTATTGTTAGGTTATATAAGGGAGTAAAATATACTCTCCCGCAGCCTATAGGCTAAATACAGCATGAATAACACATAACATAAATACGCTGAAATATATATTAAATCCGCTATACAATTCTACATACTATACATATTTCCTCGTATTATTCCACCCACATATACGCAAGATATGAGCAGATTAGGAAGAGGTGTGTGTGGAGACTATATATATAATCTATGCTAAGTCGCTGCGCTACCTCGTATTCCTTACGGGATTAATCCCTAGGCTTAAAAATACAATATTAACCTAACAACAGCTATTAGCCTACTATATATAACTGCGCTAAATAAGGGGCTCTTTTCCAAATCACTTAAGTCACTTATAGCTTAGGAATTGTCTATATAAGGAAGCCTTAGTCCCCCCTTTACCTTAAATAGATCCTTAACCTTACATACATATATCTTATCTATTTCTTTACCTTTTCGCACACTCTTTATATCTCTATAATCTTCTTACTTATAGCTATAGGCCTTCTTTCTTATATACCTATTTGCTACTTAATTTGTTTAGTAAGAAACGAGGATATTAACGGATAGATTAAACGAGGAATATAATCTATACTAAGTCGCTACGCCACCTCGTATTCCTTGCGGGATTAATTCCTAGGCTTAAAGATATAATATTAACTTAATAATAGCTATTAGCCCACTATGTATAACTACGCTAGATAGGGGGCCCTTTTCTAAATCACTTAAGTTACTTATAGCTTAGGAATTGTCTATATAAGGAAGCCTTAGTCCCCCCTTTACCTTAAATAGATCCTTAACCTTATATATATATATCTTACTTATTTCTTTACCTTTTCGCATACTCTTTATATCTTTATAATCCCCTTACTCGTAGCTATAAGCCCGCTCTCTTTTACACCTATTTGCTCCTTAATTAGTTATAAGCCCGGCTTCCCTTTAAGCCGGACTTACCCCTAACCCCTACTAACGCTTTTCCGACATTTACGTAATCGGCAAAATCCAGCGAAATTCTTTCCTACCTTCTACCTAGTCGCGCTTACTAAGCGTATTTTCTCCGGAATTCTCCCGATATCTTATCGGACTCGGTTCTTTATTTTTCCCCTCTCCTCCTTCTTCCTATACCTTATATCTTTACAACTATATCTTTAAGACTATATTAAATACGAAAAACCTTATAAAAGTCTTTCCCTTTATAACGCCGAACGCACTTTTTATATTACTTTCCCTATTCTTTTTAAACCCCTCTTATTATATTCTTTTACTAATATTCTTTCGATTAATATTTCTTACCTCCTCTTTTTCTAATTAACGTTTATACCGAAATACCTCTCGAAAAATTCTATAAAAATCATAGCTACTAAGAACGACTACTGATTTAGCAAGCAAAAAGGTTCTTTAAATTATTCCTCCTAGCTACTCCGAATAAAATCTGTTTTTATCCGGGAGAAAGCCGCCGGAGCCGTCTCTTAAGATCTATATCCTAAATTAGCGGAAATCCTTACCCTTATACGTCTTATAGTTAAGGATAGTCCTCTCTCTTAGATAAAACACTATACGACTATAAAGTTAGCTTAAGAAGCTTTAAAAACCCTTTATACCCTAGTAAATTTCACCTCGAATTTTCTTCTTATAAAAGAACTATTTAATATAACCCTCGAAACCTATACTTCGATCGAGATATATCTAAATAAGATAAAAGAGCTTTTCGATAAGCTAAATATACGAGAAATTAAAATCCTTAAGGTAGTGATTATTACCTAGATTTAAGAATGCTTAAATAGCTCCTATTTTAGCTTTATAACTAATATTTCTTAAGCTCTTTAAGATAACGCTTAAGCTTATACTCTAGAATCACTTTCTTCCTCTTTAATCGATAAGTTTAAAAGGATTAAAGCTTTAAAAGGTCCCTCTTTTAATTAACTTTTCTTTTTATATAGTAAAAAACCCGCCTTCTATAAGAATTGTAAGAAAAAGGGCTATGCTATAAAAGACTATTTTTAGCTTAAGGAAAATAAAGATAAGGTAAAGGCAGTAGGTTTTAAACCTAAAGCTTCTTCTTTTTCCTCCTCTTCTTATAAAAGGCCCCTTCCGATTAGACCTTCTTAGGACTATTTAAATGTGAATAATAAGCGTTCTACGCCTATACCCTCTTCGAGAGAGTCTTCTTAAGAGAGAGTTTTAGTTACTGGAAAATTAGTAGTTAAAGGCCGAAAAAAGAGACGGGTTTCCTCCTCTAAAGAGGCCTCTTCTTTTAGAGAAGTACTTTATATTTCCGACTCCTTAGCTTAGGTAAATAGCCCTCCCCTTCCCTCTATACCCTTTATACCCTTTATACCCTCTATACCCTTTATACCCTCTATACCCTCTATACCCTTTATACTCTTTATACCCTCAATACCCTTAATACCCTTAATACCCTCTATGCCCTCTATACCCTCGATACCCTTAATACCCTTAATACCCTCGATACCCTCTATGCCCTCTATACCCTCTATACCCTCTACCCCCTTTATATCTACTATACCTCTTTTATATACACCTTTTTTATATACCTCTTTAAAAGAGAAAAAGAAAGCTAATATAAGAAATATTATAAGACCTTTAAAGCCTCTTCTTTCCTCTATTTCTTAGGTTGTTTTTAGGGTAGATAAAAATATTATAAAAATAAAAAAAGGGAATATATATAACTTTATCTTTAATATAGGGGCTTCTAAGCATATAGTATATAATAAATCACTCCTCTCTTCTTATAAAGATATATATATAACTATTACCTAGAGAAAAGCGTCTTCTATTATAGTTAAAGGCGCAGGGAATTTATATCTTAAATTTCCTAATAGCAATATACGCTATATATTAAAGAACTGCCTTTATATACTATAAATTGGTGTTAATATAATAAGCCAATC
>JAPEBW010001561.1:0-22178 GCA_027405785.1 Ophiocordyceps robertsii | reverse complement strand
GAAAATATAAGATAAACCTTACCGCGATTTTTAAGGGATATTTAAGGATATTTAAGGGATTTCCCTAACTATAGTCTATAGTATTTTTAACTAAGCTTATACTTAGTTTATTAAGCGATTTTATAAGAATATCTATAGTTTACTTTACGTACTATAGATAGTATAGTTAAAGATCTTTAAAATTAGCTTAAAGAACTAAGTATAAAGTAGCTAGCTATGCTTTTAAGAAATAAATAAGCTTTTTACTATTTCTAAACCCTTATATATGTTTATGTGCGGTAATTAGTTTATTATACTAGCCTAACCGGCGGTAATTAGTCCGTAGTACCGGCTTTAACTAGCGGTAATTAGTTTATAGTACCGGCCTTAACCGGCGGTAATTAGTCCGTAGTACCGGCCTTAACTAGCGGTAATTAGTCCGCGCCTTATCCCCTTATCCTTACGCTATAAGGCGTAGCAGAATTTTCTAAAGCTAGTTAAAGAATTAATTAATTTCTTAGTATAGTAAGCTAAGCCGGGCTTTTAACTTATTAAAAGTTAAAGTAGTAGCGAAATTATAAGGAAATTAAGAGATTATATAATAGCATATAATAAAAGGGTTAATATTATATAAAGTAGGATTTAGCTAAAATTAATAAATAAAGAATAAAGTGCGTAAGTGCTTATAGAATCTTTAGCTATTTAATAGCGGGAGATTTTACTTTAATAGATAAATATAAAGGAATAAAGTAATATATCCGGACTGGCTTTTAAGCGGTCTTAAAGCTTAAGAAATATTAATTTTAAGGCATTTTACCTTATAGCTATATATCCCTTCCTTATATAGCGATTTATATTTAAAGTTAGTTAAGGTTAGTTTAAGTTTAAGCGGATCCTTATTTTATCTAGCTCCCTTAACCTTCTTAGTTCCGTATATAACGTTATAGATATTATATAAGAACGTACTAACTTAAAATATAACGAGCCGAAGCTAAGCTATTTAATACGGGTTTTTATATAATTTATACACCCCTTTATACTTAGCTAATTAAGTACGAATTAAATAGCTAATTTATTAAAGTAGTAAAATCACTTTTTTATAAAGGTAATAAAGTTTAGTCCTTTATTATATTGTTATTTATTTCTTTAAAATCAATATTAAGTTAAGTTTTTTCTTTATTCTTATTATTATTTAAAGTAAATAATATAGGAGCTTTATATTTTAATTTAAACTCTTTAATATAACCTTTTTATAGGGTTTTATTACTATATTCTTTTAATAACTTTAGATACTTTTTATTTAAGTTATATATCTTATGCAATTTAAGCTTAAAGCCTTCTTTTAACTTAATTTCGTAATCTTAACAACTTTATAATAATAGCCTATCTTTAAGTAGCGGCGTAAATATATTAACATATCTTTTTAATATATTTTTAGGTATTTTTAGATAACGATCCTTAAGGTGTTTTAAGTTAATAGTACCTTTTAAACGTCTTATATACTATATTTACTCTTAAAGGTATTTTAAACTAATAGTACCTTTTAAATACTATAAGCTATTCTTATATATTTTATTCTTAATCTTTCTTTTATTCCGTTTCTTAATCTTATCTTTTTACTTAAAGTATTACTACTTAATATCCTTTAAAGTATTTAATAGATTTTCTTTTTATAAATTATAAGTAGCTTTATAATTATCTCCTAGGCTTTTAGTTCTTTTATTAAGATTCGGCGTTGTTTTTACTTATATTATACTACGTATAGTTATATTATCTTTAGTCGTATTAGTTATCTTATCGTTTTTTATTATAATATTTATTAATACGATATTTATATTTATATAAAAAGCTTTATTATTCTTATTATTACTATTCTTTATATAGTTATTATTAAGTATTGCTATATTAAATTATTTAAGGGTTTCGTTTTAAGGTCGTCTTTTATAAAACTATAAAAAAGGATATTTAAGGTATTTTCTTTAAACCTTAAAAAGCCTTTATCTTAATTTATTATAAGATTATATTTCTATAAAAAGGGTAGTCTTAATATAATATTCTAGCTAATAGCTAAGACGTTAAAAGAATCTTTAAAGTTATAAATCCTTATCGTATACTTAAGAGAATTAGTTTTTAGTATAATCTTACTATTATTATACTTAAAGGGTAATCCTTTTACTAAAAGAAGTATATAAAGCTCGTTTTTTCTTCTATAACGTAATTTTTAACGATTTACTATTTTAAAGGAAATATAGCTACTTATTATACCGCAATCTACTAATACGTTTAAGCAATATCCTTTTAATTTTAATAAAAAGGTTATTTTTATACTTCGAGAATTATTATTTAACGTAAGTAAGTTCTTTTTACTAAGAAATAGCTTTCTTATTCTTAGGTTTATTAGTTTTTTGCCTTATTTACTAACTTCTTAATAAATCTGAATTCTTTTTATAAAATTATTCTATTTAAGTTACTAAGCTTCTTAATAGTTTTAAAAACTAAATCTTTAGTAATAGCATAATCTTTTATTACGGTATTATTAATAAAAACTCCTTTAGTACAAATTATCTTATTATATTATTTAAGGTTATTATACTTATTTTACTACGTTTTAGTTAGTCTTTAAGCATATCTTTTAAGAATCTCTTTACTTTTAAAAGTATATTTAAATTATAATTCTTATTATATAGATTATAATTAGTTTTAAAATACTTACTATATTATTTAAACGTATATTTAATAGCTAAGTTAAGCAATTTTATATCTTTTTTTAGCTTATTAGCTAGCTTATTATTCTTTTTCTTAAGATCGTCTTTATTTTTAATTAAATTAGTAATATATATAAAAAGAGATATATAATCTTGTTTTAGTTTAACGATTTTACTTATTAGTACTAAGTTACTATCTTAAAGGTTTTTAATAGTCGTTTTATTATACTGCTTAAAAAGTAATAGTTATTCGATTTTAATCCGGTTATTAGTATTTTCTTATATAAGTTCCTCTTTATTAGCTTTAATATCCTCCTTAAGGTTTTTTATAAAACCTTAATATTAGTAATAAGTTCTTTAATTATTATAGCGGGTTTATTAAAAGTCTTCCTTAATTTAAGAAACGATTTACTTCCTTACTTATTTAAAAGATATATAAAGTAATTGTCTTTATAGTATTTAGTTTAAGATAGCTACTTATATATCTTATCCTTTATAGTAATAACTATATTAAGATATTTTATAAAAGAAGCATAAAGCTTATTACTATCTTTTTTTTAAAGAGGGCTCTTTATTTATTTTAAGGGTTTTTAGATTATAGCTTTCTTTTATGTTTAAAGGTATAACGTTTATATTAAAATAAAGAGCGTTTTAGTTATCTTCGTAAATAGTTTATAAGGAAGTTCTTAGCTTATAATTATCCTTAGTTTTAAAAGTATTTCTTTATTAATCGTTTAAGCTTTTAGCTTTTATCTTTATCTTTTTATTAAGTTTTTCTTTATAAAGACTTTTTATAAGCAAACTAATCTTCAACGGACTAAAGGTTAGTATTATAAGCTTAGCGTTAATTTCTTTAGTATCCTTAATTAAAAGTAGTAGTAAAGTATATTGCGGATTATAAGCTAAGAGGTATTATTTTTATAAATAAGTATATTCTTACCTTTAAAGGAATTCCTCTTTTTATAATAATCTTTTATAATATAGCCTTTCTTTATATAGTTAAAGCATTAAATAGCTTTTTAAGCAGGCTTTAGCGGGCTCGCTTTAAAGGTATTTAAGTTTATTATATCGTAACTTAAGTTGCGCTATCGCTTTTTATTATTTTTCTTTATAACCCCGCTAAGAGTTAAACGGTATTTTTTTTACTACCGGCGTTTATACTACTTATTATCTATTTAAATCGCTAGACTAATATAGTTTAATAGCGTCTTTAGCCTATCTAAGCGGTAGATTTCGTCTTTAACTTCTTCTTTAAAACCTTTATAAAAAGTCCCTATAAGAGCATTATCTTCTTATTTTAGCTTAAAAGTTATTTATTAAAATCAAGCTACGTAAGTAAATAAAGATATAACTTACTTTAGGCTTTTTAATTTATACTTTACTAATCGTTGCTTATTTATAATTCTAAACGTTTTTCGTAAAGCTTTTTCGAAGTTATTAAAATTCTTAAAAATATTCTTTATTTTAAAATTCCTATCTTTAAGACTATTATTTATATAGTCCTTAAGAATCGGTTTAAACTATATTGCTATTAAGCTTTATAAGCAACTAAATATAAATATAACCTTTACTACTTTTTAATTTATTATAATAAGATAAAACTAAAAATAAGCTTTAAGAAAGGTAATAAACTTTTATAGCTTAGCTAATTCTTTAATATAAGGTTTAGGTTCTTTAATCTTTAAAAAAAACTACTATCTTTAAAGCTTATAAGGGGATAAGAAAGCTTTAAATACCTTAAACTAGCTTTTCGCTAACTAGTTAGCTATAGTATAATAAAAGTAAATTATTCTTTTTTATTTATTATAATTAAATAAACGTAATTATAATAAATACCTTTCTCTTACTTAATAGCTTAAAAACCTTACTAAGTATATAAATACTAAGTAATTTTTATTAAAGCTATTAAGTTTATAAAGATTCTTATAAGCTAGTTTTATATTATAAAACCTTTATTGTTTTTTATATAATAAGTAGTAAGGCGTATTTTATTTAATTTAAATTTACAAGCTAAAAAGGGAGAAGAAAACTTAATACTAACTACTAAACTAAATAAAGTAAGGGTATTTTATTATACGGATTTCTTAAGTTAAAACTAGCTAAAAAAGAAAAAAAAAGAAATAAGTTAAAGAAAAGAGAAAGAAAGACCTTCTTTTATACTTTTTAAGGCTACTAAAAAGCTTTCCTTTTATATACTTTTATATGCTTTTATATACTAATTTATAACTTATACTTTATATAATATATAAGGTTATTAAACTACTTTTTAAGCTAATAAAAATAGCTTATACTATTTTTATTACTAATTATAAGTAATATATACTTTATTACTTATAATTAGCTTATAAGATTAAATATCCTTATCTTAAAACCTTTTATAAGATTCTATTCTTTTTAAAGAAAAGCCTTTTACCTTAGCTTTATATAAAGTATTAATCGATTATATAAAGTATTAGTCGATTTATTAAATATTAATCCTGTTATTTGCTAAAGCTAACTTAAGCTAAATATAAGCATATCTAACCTATACCGCTTATAGCTAATACTAGCTGTCTTTAATTATTAAGCTATATTGTCTCTCTTTATAATTACTAGTATCTACTTTAATAATTATAACTTATAACTAGTTATATTTACTTTATTAGTTACTTCTTTTTATTAAGCGGTATTTACTTAACTAAATATTAGTACTTTTAGTACTTAAGATTATTAATAGAATAAGGTTTTTATTATACTTTACTTTTAGTAAAAGTAACTAGTTTTTTAATAGTATACTAAAATAAATTTAATAAAAACTTATATACTTTACTATTAGTATAGTAGTAAGTAGTACGATAATATAATATACCGCTAAATAGCTAAGTTAAGCTATGCTTTAAAAGGTAAGACTTAATAAAGTTATATTAAATTGAAATTAAATTTAAATTAGTTTATAATTAGTTTAAAAATAATTTTAATCTTACTACTTATTATAGAGTATATAGAGGCTAGTATATAAGTGCCGTCTATAGTATTATAATAATAAGCTATAAAGAGCCTACTTATATATAGCAGGTCCGTAACTTTATATATAGACCCGGCCCTCCTTATATAATAAGGCTTAAGCTATAGCCTAAGTCCTTATAACCTTATAAGTTAAAGACTTTAATATAATGCCTTTACTCCTTATACCGCGCTATATAGCCCGAAGCTATTATAAGAGGTTATTAGCTATTATAAAGGGCCGCCCGGTCCGCGGCTTAGTAAGCGCTAAACTCGTATTATAATAAGTAAGGCCGTATAATAAGGGGTTTAATAGCCTTACCCGCCGCCGCCGCCCGCCCTTAATTAAGCAGCTACTTATTAAAAAGCCTATCCGCTTATTAAGTAAGCACCTTATCCGCCTTTAATAGCTTAAAGGCTTATTAAGCGGCCTATCCGCTATCGCGGTATTCCGCGCCTTAAGTTAAGGACTAAAAGGTATAAATACCCTATCCTTTTACTTTTAACTTTCCTTTTTTTTCTTTTCCTCTTAAACTAATAATAATAGTAATAATAGCAGTAATAGTAGCAGTAATAATAGTAATAATAATAATAATACTATAAGTATCGCCCTCTTATATATAAAGTAAATACCTTTAAGCTAACCTTTATAAAAATAATATATTATTTATATTATTATAACGGGTCGGCCTTAACGGGGCTAAAGCAGTGGTTATACTACTATTCGTTACTATAAGGCAGCTATTTAATTAAACCACTACGTTAAGCGGCGGCAGGGCAAAAGAAGACGAATTAACTAAGCTGCTAGCTAGTTAATTAACCACGCTTATTAAGGGTTATACGGGCGCAGCCCGGGCCTAATCCAGGGCCTAGCCCGTAACACTACCCCCTCTTTACCCCGCCGCCCCTAGGCAGGGCTAATAGGTCGTCTCCCTTAGCCGGTAGCTCTCTTATAGCTATAAGCTTAGGCCGTCCCTACTAGTACGTCGGTAGGTCTCGAACCTAAGACCCTTTATTATAGCTTAGTTAATTATAACGGGTCGGCCTTAACGGGGCTAAAGCAGTGGTTATGCTACTGTTCGTTGCTATAAGGTAGCTATTTAATTAAACCACTGCGTTAGGCGGCGGCAGGGCAAAAGAAGACGAATTAACTAAGCTGCTAGCTAGTTAATTAACCACGCTTATTAAGGGTTACACGGGCGCAGCCCGGGCCTAATCTAAGGCTTAGCTTATAATAATTATTAATACTTATATTAAAGCTCTTTAATAAGCTTAAGCTTAAGTGCCGTACTTATACTATTATTATTACTAATATCGCCGCCGCCTTTTTAGCTATACTTATATTAATAATACCCTTATAAGTAACTACTTAATCGCTAGCCCTTATAACTCCTCCTTTTAATAGCCTTCTCGCTACCCTTAAAACTACTAAGTTAAGCGCTATAAGTCCGCTCTTTTAAGTATACTATCTTTATACTAACCTTATACCTTAATATAAGCGGTAAGTATTGCCTAGCGCCGCCTATAATAAGTCTTATATACGCTACTTATTAAGCGGCTATGCTTATTATAAGTAAGCAGGTCGCTTTAATAGTAGCTACTTTACTTATACTTATACTAGCCGCGCTTATAAGGCGGCTTTAGCTATCTTTATTACTATTAAGTTAACTTAAAAGGCTAACTTTAATAATAAAGCGGTTAAAGTATAATTAAAAGCCGCCGTCGCCGCTTATTATTACTTATACTTACTTAAGCGGATAAGCTATATACTTAAGTAAGTCCCCCCCCTTTTTTCCTCTTTTTTTACTACGCCCGCTATAGTAACTAGCGCTAACTATCCTTAGTTAAGAATACTGCTTATATAGCGCTATTAGTAGTGCCTTTATCTATCCCCGCTGCTTTTATCTTAGCTATCCGCACTACTTATTATAGCGCCGCTACCGGCCTTATTATACCCGCCGCCGCCGCCGCCCTTTTTAACTTATTCGCCGCCGCCGCCGCTTAAATATCCGGGCTAAAAGGCTATCTCTACGCCTTAAAGGCCGCCGCCGCCGCCTTTAAGGAGGAGAGGGAGAAGAAGGAGAGGGAGGATAAAAATAATAATAAGGAAGAGACTAAAAATAAGGATAAGTAGCATAGGCCTTAATCGCTTAAGCTAAGCGGCTTTAAATATAACTCTTTTTTTCTTTTTGCTTTATAAAATACTATAAGTAATAAAAAAGCTAAGGTTACCTCCTATTTCCGCTTTAAGAGGAGCTATTAATTACTAAGCTTATTATTCTTATTTATTAGCTTATAAAGGGCTTTAAACTTATTTAAAGTATTAGCGCTTATAAGCTCTTATATAGGCTTTTAAGTTAGGTTTAAGTAGCTATACTACTTAATAAGCACCTCTTGCCGCTTACTTTTACTTACTTTTTTTTAATAAGCTACTTTTATTTCCTTAATTATAAATTCCTTTTCTTTTTTAACTAAAATTATAAGAGGCTAAGGGTTTATAACTACTTAATTAAGTAAAAGGTCTTAAGCCGCTTAGCGTAATAAGTTTATATTAATCTTATTATATATCCTTAAAAGTAACCTTTTAAGCTTTATAACTTATAAGCTAATAACTTTTTATACTATAAACTTTATATATAATTAGTTAAGCTTTTTCTTTAAGCGGCTAGATTAATAATTATAAAGGTTTAACTAAACCTTATCTCTTAATATAAAACCCTTTACTAAAAACTTAGATTTATTAACGTGCTGCTTTTAATTTTATATAGCCGCCGCTATTATTAATTAGTAATAGTTTATAATCTCCTTAAGTTTTTAAACGAAGGAAGTAGCCCGAGCTTTTAGTAAGGCGGTTAAGTGCTCTTCTGCTATTATATTTACTACTTAAAGTATTAAAGAGGGGGGTTTAAAGCTATATAATATAAAAAAAAGGGTTATATAAATAGACGCTTAAGGCTAGCTATTTAAGGTAAGCTACGCAGCTAAGAGTTAACGGTCTTAGTCTACTTAATTTTAAGCTATTATAGCTTATAAGTAACCTTATACCTTTTAATTAACGCGTTTTAGGCCTTTATTAATTTATAAGTAATACGCGAAGCTAAGTAGCTAAGTAACTTAAAGTAGCTTATAAAGGTGCTATTAAAAGCGCTTTATTTAGTTAAAGTCTTTATCGCTTATAATTAAAGTAAGCTAGTTATATATCCGCGCTTAGTATTAAAAAAAACGTTTTATATATACCTCCGCTTTTATAAAAGGTATTAGCTTAAGCACTACTTCCTTATTAAAGCGGTCCTTAATAACCTATATATAGCGATTCCCTTTTAATATAAGCGGAAGGTTTATTATAAAATCTATTTAATTATATATTTAAAACTAGTTTAAGATTAGTAGCTACTTAAAGAGCTTTTTATAAAGGGCCCGCTAAATCTTTATACGGCTATAAACGTTATAATTACAAAGGAAGCGGCGTATATAATACTATATAAAGGGCTAATAAAAGTCTTTTATAAGCCTTACTATTATACCTTAGCGGCTAAGATAGCTAACGATACTTAAGTTATAAATTAGCTATACTAGCTTCCCTTAAAGCTCGTTCCTTAGCTCGTTTTTTAGTAAGGCGTTCTTTTTATTAGCTTCCGTTATATAAAAAGCGCCCGGCACCTATAACTTACCCTTTTAGCAAAGGTGCCCCCTTAAGTTAATATAGTAGTCTACTACTTATACTTTTAATTATAGCTTTAGATTTAGGGAACGTGCGCTAGACTTTATAGCGCGCCGCACGCTTTTATATATATAGTCTTAAAAAGCTAGCCTATTTTAAAGACGTTAAAGGCCTTTATCTTAAAAGACCCTTACCGCTTAAGCGCTTAAGCCGGCCTAGTCCCTTAAACCTAGCACTTAAAGAGGCGCTAGTAAGGAGGGCGGGATACCCGCTTTTAATATAGTAAGCAGGTTTACTTTATTAAATAAGGGGGTCGAAGGCTTTTTAATAAAGGAAACCTTAATATATATACGTAACGCCGCTTATAAAATAAGCTATAAATCCCGCGCCTTAATATCCGCGTTTATAATATAGTCTTAGTCTTATTAAAAAAGCGCGTTTAAGATAAGGGAGTCTTAACCCGGCCTATACTTAATTTAAAAGTTAAAGCGGGATAAGTACTTAGCTTAATAAGCTTACCGCTTAAAAAAGTGCTAGTAAGTTATAAAATACTTAAGGTTCCGGTAGTTTATAAGGACTTTAAAGCTTTTATAATTATAAAGCTCCGCTTACTATTACTTAAGATAGCTAATAATAGCGAGTATTTCTTTATCGTAAATAGTATAGTTCCTTTCCGCTAAAGTTAGCTTCTTTAAGTAAAAGGCTATAAGCTACTTCCGCCTTTTTACCTCTTATAAAAGTATGCCTTTAAGCGCCTAGCCGCTATAGTCCGCTTTTATTATAATAGTATAGTTAAAATTCTATTAAAGTAATACTAAGGCCTGCGAAAATAAGTCTTTAAGCGTACAGAATATACTTTCTTATATAAGTCCTTAATAAAAGGCTACCTTTTTCCTTATAATCTCGTTTAATAGTATAATGATTTTAAAAAACTTATAGATAAATATATAGTAGTAATTAGCAAAGCTTAAGAAGCTTTATATACTAGTTTATATTATTAAAGCATCTTAGTCTTAAATCCCTTATATCTTAATAAGGTCTGCTTAAATACCCGCGCTAGTATAAATTATAAACTTAAAGTATTTTATACGCTTAACTTTAAACTTGCACTTATCCGGATAAAGGTATAAGCTATATAAGTAAAGGCGGTTTAAAACCTTCCGTACTTTTTATATATAGTCCTTATATAAGCCGCTATTATAAATAAGAATATTATTAATATAAGTAAAGGTAAACCTATTAAGAAAGTTATAAAGGACGTTATTAATATAATATTAAAAGGTAGCTAAGGCCTTAGTAAAACTAAAATAGGTTACTAGCTACTTAAATAAGCTATAATAAGTACGGAAGGCCGTTTTTTACTTTTTACCCTTTATAATCCACACTTTATAAAACGCTTATATAACGTTTAGCTTAATAAACTACTTTACCTTTAATAGGTTATAAAGCGTATTAAAGATTAAAGGAAGCAGGTAATAGTTTAGCCGCGTAATTACGTTTAAGGCTTAATAGTTATAGTAAAAGTAGATTCCGCTTTTTAGCTTTTAGATAAAGAGTATTAAAGCGCTTACCTTAAAACTACTTACTTAAATAAACCCTTTATCTAAAAGGTTTTAAAGGGTCTTCTTAAGTACTAATAACTTAGCTTATAATATGCTATATAGCGGCTTAAAAAGCGCGGGGAACTCCCTTCCTTACTTATCTATATAAATAAGAATCTTATAGTTAACTCCTAGCTTATAAAGGTTAAGCTTATCGGCCTCGTACTTTATAAAAAGCGGTAATAAGTCGTAAAAGCGCTAAGGGATTACCTTTTATAAGTTTATAAGCGATTTTAGCGTCTTAGTTTTTAAAGCCTTATTAATATCCGTAAAGCTTTTAGTATAAATCGCCGCGTTAGTAGCGGCCTTGCCCTTTTAGCGTGCGAGCCGTTTAACTATACTTATAAAGACTAAGGCGAGTACCTTAAAGGCGTTAACTAGTCTTAATATAGCCCCCGTCTCCTTAAAGGCGCTATTAATATAGTATAGCTATATCTTTACTAAGCTAAACTATAGCCTTTTTAGTACGGAACTAAGAAAGACTATATATATATAAGCTAAGGCTTCCTTAAGATTAAAGGGAATTTAAGCTTTAAGATTACGTATACTATAATAAGCCTTAAGTAGCTAGCTACTTTTTTAACTAGCTAAATAATATCTTTAATCTCCGCACCTTTTATTACGCTTAAGGCGCCCTTTACTTAACGTAAAGTAATCCTTTTAATAAGCACTTATATTTAACGTACAAACGCCTTATTTACTATAGTATAGTACTAGTATCCCTTATCTATAAATGCGGTAAGAGATTTAGACTTATTAAGTATAACTTATATTAAAGTAAGATCCTTTTTATATAGGCTATTAGCTCTTACCTTACTTAAATTTACAACTATAGCTTTAAGGCCTATCTTTACTTTAAAGCTATTCTTTTCCTTTTATATTATAAGAGGCGGGGTCTTTATCGTTTAAAGCAAGCTAAAGTAGTATATTAACCGCTATAAAGCGGATTCTTATAAAAGAACGCTTCGCAGGCTTATATAAGCACTTAATAGCAAAGTAAGAGCCCGCTTTATAGTATAAGTATCGGCTATTAATATATTGTTTTTAAACCTTATCGCTAAAGACCTATTTAGCCCGCTGCTAAGAGAATTAGCCCGCTAATATAAAAAAGGTTAAGGTTATAAACGCCTTTTTTAAGCGTTTTACGCAGTTAGTCCTTATCGCGGTTATAAAGGTATCGCTATTAATATTAACAGTAAGCGCGTTTTATAAAAGGGGGGTAACCCCGTCCCCGCTATATAAAGTACGCTTTTATAACTTTTAAAAGTAAGGCGTTTATTTATAACCTTAAGCTACTTTCGTAAAGCGGCTAACGTACTTACTATATATAGATAGTATAATAATAAGGATAAGTAGCTCGCGGAGTGCTAAGGTAATTAAGTTCTATAGCTATATTAGCTTCGCGCTATCCTCTTATATTATAGTACCCGCCGCTTAAAAGAGGGTCTCCTTAAAAGACTATCCGTCCTTTTATTTAAAGGTGCGTAGCTTATCCTATGCTTTTTCTTATTCTTATATATTGCTAAACGCGTAGATAAGGTGCTAGAAAAAGTCTTAAAGGTCTTAGGAGCTATTATAGCCCCTTTTTCCTTAAAAGCCCGCGATCCTTTATATTTAAAGCTCCGGTAGCGTATATTAAAGCGCGTACTAAACGGCGCTCCGGCCGCTATTAAGGCTATATTTCTTATTAGCATAGTATTTCGCTTATAGCCGGCTAAGGAAAAAGTAAAAGCTCTCCGGCTTCCCGTTTTATATTAGCTATAAGAGCGGCTTCTATACTATAGTAATTATAAGCGCTGTTCTTAGCGCGGCTAATACTATAAAGGTTAAAATAGGCTTTATAATCGGCCCCCTTAGTATAGCGAGGAAGTTATCCTTTTAGCTAGCTAACGCACCTTTTAATACCTTTAAGGCGTTCTATAATAACTTAATAATAGTATTGTCCTGCTCCGCTTAAGGCGGAGCTCTTACTATTATACTATTAAATAAGTTTAGAATTAATAACTTATACTATTACGGATTAAGTAAAAGTTAGTATATAAGTACCGTCCGTAGTATTATAATAATAAGCTATAAAGAGCCGGCTTATATACGGCGGGTCTATATTTATATATATAGACTTAGCCCTTTTAACGTAATAAGGCTTAAGCTATAGCTTAAGTCCTTATAACCTTATAAGTTAAAGACTTTAATACTGCTATTTAAAACGCTTTTATCTTTATTTTATTAAGTAATTAAGTAAGTATTATAAATACTATATTATTTTTAAATATATTTAAGTACTTTAAGTAATATAAAGTCTATAATTGTTTAAGTTATTATTACTACTTAGTAAATTATTATAAAATTTATAAATTATAGTAAAAAGGATTTTAAGCTTAATATTTTAAGCTTAGTTATTAAAATTATTAGCTTTATAGTTTAAATCGCTTTTAAAGCTTAAAGCTAAGTTTAATTAAAAAATATTTAAAAATTAAATTAAATTTTCTTATATCTTATAATTAGTTATACTTTTTTTAATACTTTAAATATATACTACGCTTTATAGTATAAGGATAAAGGGATAAAGCGCGGACTTATTACCGCTAGTTAAAGCTAGTACTATAAGCTAACTACTACTAGTTAAGGCTAGTACTATAAACTAATTACTATTAATTAAGCTAGTATAACGGACTAATTACTATATATAAACGTATATAAAGGTTTAGAAATAGTAAAAAGCTTATTTATTTTTTAAGGTATAGCTAGCTACTTTATACTTAGTTTTTTAAGCTAATTTTAAGGATCTTTAACTATACTATCTTTTTATTTATTATTAATATATAAATAAACTATAAATATTCTTATAAAATTACTTAATAAACTAAATATAAGCTTAAATAAAAATCTTATAAACTATAGTTAAGGAAATCCCTTAAATATCCTTAAATATCCCTTAAAAATTATAGTAAAGTTTATTTTATATCTTTTAAAGTACTTTTATAATTAAAAATAGGTTAAACTATAGTTAAGATATCTTATAGAAATCCTTAAATATCCCTTAAAGATATTAATAGAATCCGCTTAATAGTTTTTATAGTATCTTTTATAGTTAAAAACATCGTAAACTATAATTAAGTAAGCTTTTAAGCTTTTATAGTTATATCTTAAAAACCTTAGCGGGGTCCGATTAGTAATATTTATTATATCTTTTTAAGCAAGCCTTTATAGTATATACTATAAGCGTTCTTATCGCAAGGTTTTATAAGGCTTTTTAAGAGTAAAGTAAGGAGTTTAAGCGTAGTTATTTAGATTTTATAATAACTCTTTTAAGTAAAAAAGAAAAGCTAATATTTTTATTAGTTTAAAGTAAGAATAAAGTAAAAGAGGCGCTAAGTAATAGCTTTATAATAGCGTCTTTTTACTATATTAATAGTGCGCTATATTTATTCTTTTAATAGTTTTTTTAGCTTATTTAGCTAATAGTAGCTAAGTAACTTAAGATAGTTAGTAAGCGGCTTTTATTATAAATCTTTACCTTTTATTTAATTATATATCTTTATTTTTATTAAAGCGATTAGTGTATTTAGCTAAAACTTATAATAAAGTTTTTTAACTTTCTTTTAAAGTATGCGTTTAAGCACTTATTAAGTAGTAAAATATCTCCGTGCTAAAGAATATTTAAATTTCTTAGCGGGATATATTATAAAAGACTAGCTTTATTTAGGCCTTATCTTATATTAATATCTTCTATACTTTTTACGCCGTTTTTTAATCCTCCGCTAAATTTACTAAACTACTTACTAGCCTTATAAGCCGCCTATAAGCAAGATATTATATTTTACTTACTACCGCTATTATTATTATTCTTTACTTTTTATTACTAAGTTTTTTAACGTATTATCTTTTTTATATAGCGCTACTACTTACGCCTTTTTACTAACTAGTATACGTTTAGCTACTAGAAAAGTATTAAAGTAAAAGTAAGCTATCTTATTAATATTAATAAGTATAGTTAATATTAAGGTATTAAATATTTTTATTCCCTTTTAAAAGTAAGTAATAAAGTCTTTAATAGCCTTAGTGCTTAACTCTTTACTCTTAAGGTTTTAAATATGCTTAATAGTCTTAAAAAACCTCTTTATAAAAGGGGCCTTAAAGGTAATAATATAAAGCGCGTAGTTAGTATAGCTAATAAAGCGGATATTAAAGCCTAGGAATTTTATTACTTAGGTTAAAGTTAAGTCGCGTTTAGACTTTTCGTAGGCTTATAAGTAAAACTTAGCGTAGTTTATAATTAAGCGGAAACTTTTATTTATTATAATCTTATTACTAAAATATAGGCTTATAAAGCTAAGCTTATTAAGGATCGTATTAGTTATTATTAGCGGCTTTTATAAAATCGGGCGGCAGAATATATTATAAAGCTAGTTATCGCTATCTTCTTTAATTAAAAAAGGGATAGTAAATAGACTATAGTTAAGTGCTTATACGCCTTTATATAGCCGGGCTAAGCATAGTGGTAAGTAAAAAAAGCGTTTATTAAGCGGGACTAAATAAGTCCTTAAGGCTTATAGTAGCTATAAGCTAAAAAGAGGATTTTATAGCGCGGGCTAGACCGCGTATAAAGCGAGATAAGGTTTTAACTATAGTAGCTTAAAACACCGCTATAAACCTAGCTATAAACTAATTAAGCTAGGCCTTAAATATATAGTTAAGGATAGCGCGGATATTGTTTTAGTTATTTAGCTAAAGCGGGTTTCCGCTAGCTATAGCGGCTACTATAAATCTTAAGACTATATCGAGGTTAGTTAACTTAAAGGCGTTAAGTATTAGCTAGTTATTTTACTAGTAAAGATTTCTAGCTACGCTTTAAAAAATATATAAGCGGTAAGGGCTTTTAAATAGCAAGAGTTAAGTAAGAGGTAAAGCTAAGCTACCGCAAAACCGGCTATTTAAACTACGCTATAGTATAAAGCTAAAAGGTAAGTCGTTTAAGTTAAGTATTTAAAGAGGGTAGTATAAGCTATCCTTTATAGTGCTATAATTTAAGTCGAATTTATTAGCTTAAGCGCGGTTATAAAAAGCGGTATAGGTTTATATAAAAGCTTAAACTTAAAGGTTTTAACTTTTATTAAAGGACTTAAGGCTATAAAGAATAGCCGCCTTATTTTTATAAAGCTTAAGTGCTTACTTATATTTTTTATATTAAAAGCGTAAGGGCTTATAAAAAAGCAGGCTAAAAAGGTAGTTATAAAATAGCTATTCTTAGCTATAAAGAATATTAAATAATAAAAAGACTTAAAACGGGAGTATAAGAATTATAAGCTTAAAGTAAAGAAAGTTATATATATAAGAGTAAGTAAGGTATAGCGGGCTATAGTAAGCGATAAAGGGAAATATAGTTATAAAAAGAAAGAAGGAAAGAAAAGAGGGTAAGCGGTAAAGAAAATTTAAATAAGTATACTATAAGGCTAAAAATGCCTTATTGCTTAAAGTAAACAGCGGTATATTATTATTAAAATAACTAATTACTTTAAACGTAGTAAGTTATAGTTTTTTATAACTTATAGTAGCCTTTAAGTCTTATACTTAAGCTTAACCGCTTAATTCTTTTAGTAAAAGAGTTTTATATTAAGTTATAAAGACCGCGTATTATACTTTTATTTAAACTACTTAAGTAGCTAACTTTCTTTATGCGTTTTTAAAGGCTTTTATAATCTTTAGTAAGAAGACCGCTTTTTCGTTTACTTATAAGTTATAGCTACTTAGCTAGCCTTTTTAAGCTATAAAAAACTCCTTTCTTAGCTTTTTACCGCTTTTCTTTATTATATAGCTTTATAAGATTCGTTTTACTTTTTATTTATTTAAGTAAGGTATCTTTTTATCTTAAACTAAGCCTAAGTATATAGCTAGCTTATTTACTAAGTATAGTTATACTACTAAAATAACTAAATAGATATTAAAAGACCTTTTTATATTTAATTAATATATAAGCTATCTTACTTTAGTAATAACTTTAAACGGCTTAGTATATCTTTTTTAAAGCTTTATAAGTTTACTATCTATAATATAATAGCTCTTATTAAGCTATAGCTAAACTTAATCGCTAAGCTTAAATTTTAGCGGGCGGTGTTTTCTATTATATTTATCCTTTATAGCAGCTTAAGTATAAGCGATAGCTAACTTAGCTTTTTCTTATAAGACCTCTTAGTTTTATAAGTATAAGTAGTTATTAAAGAACGAAAGGCCGTTATCTATTCTTATTCTTATAATAAGCTTATTAAGGGCTATATAAATTACTAAAAAGAAGGAATTATTAAGGCTAAACTAAAAAACGATTAGTATATTAATTTAGCGTAAGTTTAAGAAATCGGCGGTAAAGAATTATAGCGCGATTTTCATAGTTTAGTTTCGCCTTTTTAATAGGCCGTTAATTTAAAGGTGCTAAGCAGTAAATATAAAAAGCTTTAATTTAAAAGCTTATTATAAAGTCCGCTAAAATATTAAGGTAAACTTTATATCTTAGTTAGAAATTATCCCCTTTAAAATCCCTTAGTTAGTGCGGAGTAGCTTAGTATATAACGCTTATACTTAGTTTTCCGCTATAAACTAATTATTATTTAAGATAAAGAGATATATCTTTAAGAATTTATTAGTTATAGTTAATAAGGTATTAAAAAAGTTCTTTATAAGATCTTTTTATTAAGATTATTTAGCTTAAACTACTAAGAGCTTAGTAATAAAGTTTATCGCTATTATATATATAGAACTAATAAGCTTTAAATTAAGATAAGCTACCTTAATATCTTACCTTAATCGGTTTAGTTATAGTAGTAAGTATTATAGCCGTCTATAACCTTATCTATATATTTACTAAGCTATAAGATTAAGAAGCTTTTAAATAAATCTTACTATATATAGGTATAGCTAGTATAAAAATATTTAGTATAAGCGTTTTCGATAATCTTTTTAGCATAAGTCTTTAAGATATATAGTTTTTAGTATTTATTATTCTCTATAAAGTATAGTAACCCTTATAATTAAAAGAATAAGAGTTTAAAGATACTATTCTTATTACTAAGCTATACTATAATCTTTATTTACTATATATCCTCTATATATCTATTAATTGTTTTTTAGCAGAGCGGTAATTTAATTAATACTTTCGCATAAAAAAACACGCGGTTTATTATCTTATCTTCTTAAATACGTTTTAATTCCCCTTCTTAGTTTAAGGATTTTTAGTATACGATTTTATAAGCACTTATATAGTTAGTAAAAACGACTACTTATAGCGTTCTTATAAATAGTACTATAATACATAACTTATAAACTGCTTATACTAAACTAGCTACTTTAAGTTTTATAGGCTAGTATTAAGGTTCTTTACCTTAAAAAGCGCGGCTTAAGTAAATAATAAGCTAAACTTAAGTTTAAGCTAGTAATATCTTTTTATCCTATTTTATACTTTCCTTTAAGTAAAAAGTTATAGCCGCTACTTTATATTCTTAAGATATATCGATTTAAATAAATAGTTATTAAGCGGGGTTAAAGTAATAAATTGTTTAAGGCTTAGTAAGTTTCTTAGTTAAAATCGTAAAGGCGTTTTCTTTTTTTAAAGTAAGTTAAAAAGCGGCTTTTGCGATATATTAAGCTTATTTTTAGCCTCTTAAAAGGACTCCTTCTTCTTATCTTACTTAAAGTAGCTTTATCTTTTATTTTTATAGGACGTTAACTTTTTTAGCAAAATACGAAACTATATAGCATAGCTACTTTATAAAGCTAATCTATTTTTTAAGCTATTAAAGGTTCTTTAAGAATAAGATATCCTTTAAAGCTTATACGCGTTTATTTATATTTAAAGCTAATAGCGTTTACTTTAAATCTAAGGAGCTATATAGATAAGTATACTAAGAAAGACTTTAGTCCGGATAAGGTAATATTATAGTTATAAAAAGCACGGAATACGGCCTTTAAATATTAAAGGTATTCTTTAGCTATATTAAAGTAAATAATAATATTATTAATATAAGCCGCTATATATTCTTAATATTTATAAAGGACGTTATTAATAAATCTTTAAATATATATAAGGGAGTTCTTAAAGCTTATAAGTATTACTAATAATCTTTTAGCCTATAATAGCTTATAACTATAAACCGTTCTTAGTACTTTTAATAGATTTAAAACTAGTAAAAAAACGATTATATATTTACTATATTAATAAACGTTTTTTCTTAAAGGCGTTTAATTATAGTACTTTAAAGGGGCATTTAGTAAGCGTTTAAGGTAGTAATAGCGTTAATCTCTTTTAATTTTATAACTACTTATCTCTTTTCCTTTTTATTTACCGTTTTTTATACTATAAATACTAATACCGCGAATAAAGTTAGCTTATAAACTTATTTTAATCGGCTTTATATAGTTAGCTAGCTTAATATTATATTTACTACCTTTTTATCTTTATTGCTTAATAAGTATAATCTTAATATAACTTATTAGTATTGCTATTCTTTTACTAAAAGAATATATATATATTTAAATTCGTTTATATATACTACTCCTTTATTCCTTTAAAGGTAAGGAAACGATTAAAAGATATCTTAAACTTTTAATACGTATTTTAAGTCCTTAGTATAGATCTAAACGCCTTTATTAATAGTAAGTTTAAGTAAGTCCTTAGTTAAGCCGATTCCGAGCTTATAGCTTATTATAAGACTTTTTTATAAAAAGTCTTTAGTAAGGTTTATTTTATCCGGATTTTTTATAAAGGCTTCCGCTAAAAAAGTAATAGTATTAACTTCTTTATATAGCTAAACCTACTTATTAAAGTCCGAAATTATCTTTACCTTTTAGCTTTAGCGGAGTACTAATAGTTTCTTAAAATAGTTTATTACTATAAAGCTTTTATAATCTTATATTATCGTTTAAGTAAGCTTAAAGTCGTTAAGGAAAAATATTATATTATGCTTTAACGGCGGCGCTTAAACTTATATAAGTAAGGTATAGCTAAAATATTACGGAATCTAAATAGCTATACTTAAACTCCTTACTTTACTCTTAAAGAAGCCTTATAAAACCCCGCAATAAGAACGCTTAAAGCACGCACTATAAAGGCTCGCTTAAAGAGATATAACGAATATTACTAGTTAGACCCCGCTAAGGTTTCCGGGATATAACTATAAAGGGTTAAGAGCTTACTTAACTATAGTTTATAACGTCTTTAACTAAAAGAGATATTATAAAAACTATTAAGCGGATTCCGTTAGTATCTTTAAGGGATTTCTAAGGATTTCCGCGGGATATCTTAATTATAGTTCGACCTATTTTTAACTATAAAAGCACCTTAAAAGATATAAGATAAACCTTACCGTAATTTTTAAGGGATATCTAAGGATATTTAAGGGATTTCCTTAATTATAGTCTATAGTGTTTTTAACTAAGCTTATACTTAGTTTATTAAGCGATTTTATAAGGATATCTACGGTTTATTTTATATACTATAAATAGTATAATTAAAGATCTTTAAAATTAGCTTAAAAGACTAAGTATAAAGTAGCTAGCTATACCTTTAAGAATAAATAAGCTTTTTACTATTTTTAAACCCTTATATATAATTATATATAGTAATTAGTCCGTTATACCGGCCCGACTAGTAGTAATTAGTCCGTAGTACTAGCCCTAACTAGCGGTAATTAGTTTATAGTACTAGCCTTAACCGGTAGTAATTAGTCCGCGCCCTATCCCTTTATCCTTAAGCTATAAGGTATAGCAATAAGTAGTAATTCTTACTTATTTAAACGGAAATCCCTTAAATATCCGCTAAGCTAAAAGTAACTATATCGCACGATTAAGTACTTATCTTATAAGAAGTTAGATACTAAATAATATTTTCTTTAATAAGAAGCTCTTATTAGCCTTTAAGTCTAACCTTAATAATAAACACCTCTTCCTTAACGCGCTTATAATAAAACTTTAAGATAAGTAAGCCGTAAAAGTAAAAGAGGCCGTAGCTTACTAAGTATATTAGTTTAATAATCTCCCTTACCCCTTTTTAAGGTATTATACCGTAATAGCTTATAAAGTTAAACGGGATATAAAATAAGTCCCGCTTAGCTAAGCTAAAACTACTACCCTTTAAGAGGCAATCCGCTTTTAAAATACTAATAAAAGATAGACTATAAAACGATAAAATCTATATAACTAAGTAAACTAGATTTAGTATTACTTAAACGGATCGATTATCCTTTAAATAAAAAAAGTAAAGATAAGCTAACCTTAAAACTATCCGGCTCCTTACTTACTAAATACCCTCCGGATTAAGCTTATAATAAAGTTACTCTTTCCTTAAGACGATAAGCTTAGCGGATATTTTTACCGCGTACTGCTAATAAAGTTTAGCTTAAAGGCCTTAACCGGAAATCCGCTTTAAAGGATACTTAGTAGTTTCTTAGTTTAGTATTACCGTTTAGCCTTATCCGCTATAGCCGCGCTAACTAAGGCATTTTCGGAACTCTCGATTAATAAAAACAAGCTTTTTATACTAAGGGCCTTATAGTATACCGGATTCTAAGACGCGTATAAAACGGAAGGTTAAGTACTTAGTAAGAGTATTAAGACTAAGACCTTAATAATAAGTAATAAAGACGTAGTAAGTAATACTCTTAGCGGGCTAAACCTATTTAAACTAAGCGCGTAGATATTAAGATTAAGTATAGCCTTAAGCCCCTTAGTAGGAATAGTAGTAATATTAAACGAATAATTCCTTAGTCTCCTTTAAGCACTAAGAAAAGAAGACGCGCTTATTAAGCCTTAAGAAAAACCTTAACTATAAGCTAAGAATATAAGGAGATTTAACTTATTAAGACCTTTAAAAGCATCTTTCGATAAAGTCTAAGAAGACGATAAAGCTAGTACGTTTTAAGGAGTAGACCGTTTTATTAACTTTATCCGCTAAAACGCTAATAAAGGTAAGGCCTATATAGATAAATTAGTTATTTAATTGCCCTCCTTCCTTTAAGAAAGTATAGCGGAATAGTATTCCGGGGACCTCTTAAAACTATAATAAGAAGAACTTAGCGAGCTTAGCGTTAAACTAAGCTAATAGATATCCGCCTTATAAAAATAGTTCGGAATCTACTTAAATATAGCAATATAAGCACTTAATAAAAAGCACTTTACTATTAAAGATATAGTAATAAGATCCGACTTTAAGTCTTAAATATCGCGCTTATAATATAAAGCTAAGGCCGCGCTTTACTAGCTAAA